>BQNB010018616.1:0-42144 GCA_026074375.1 Tanacetum coccineum
TTGCAATTATCGAATATAACCGATTAAGTAATAATTCTTTGCAATAACTATACAAAATGGGTTAATAACATGGGATAAATGATGTTATAAAATAGATGTTATTTGATGTCATCAAAGAGCTTCTACAATTCAAGTTGCAAGAAGTTTGGAATTTAGTGGATTTACCAAATGGAAAAATAACTATAGGCACTAAGTGGGTTTTCAGGAATAAAAAGGATGAAAGGGGAATTATGCTGAGAAATAAAGCAAGATTGGTTGCTCAAGGATACACACAAGAAAAAGGGATTGACTATGATGAAGTCTTTGCCCCTGTTGAAAGAATTGAAGCAATTAGGCTATTTTTAGCTTATGCTTCGTTTAAAGATTTTGTCGTGTATCAAATGGATGTAAAAATTGCTTTTCTCTATGGGAAGATTGAAGAAGAGGTATATGTATGTCAATCACCAGGATTTGAAGATCCAGACTTTCCTGATAGAGTATACAAGGTTGAAAAAGCACTATATGGACTATGGGACTGACAATCAAGCTCCTAGATAACTTTGTGTATGGAAACCTTGGTCGACTAATATGTTTAGACCATGTGTTTTCAAAGAGGGATAATTAATAAGACCTTATTCTTCAAAAGGCACAAATGTGATTGAAATTTTTGCCGTGGTCCAAGTTTATAATTGATAATATCATCTTTTGGTTTAACAAAGGAAGGAGCAATGGCTTTGCCTATTTGAGAGATTGATATGCATGAGAAACTTTTTTTCCCAGATGAGTTCTATAGGAGGAACTTACAATACCTTCATTGTGGATTAACAAAGAAAGCAAGAAGAAGGAATGACATATTTAATAGTCAAATAAATATGTTGAAGAAATTCTATTTTAAAGAATAAGTTGAAGAAATTTTAGAGAAATTTAGGTTTACAGAAGTCAAGACTGCAAGCACACCAATGGAAACTCAAAAGCCTTTGCTTAAGGATGAAGAAGGTAAAGAAGTGGATGTTTATATGTATAGGTCAATGATTGGTTCATTAATGTATCTTACATTTTCAAGACCTGACATCATGTTTACAGTGTGTGTCTGTGCTAGATACCAAGTCAATCTAAAAGTTTCACATCTTCATGCTATGAAAATGATTTTTAGGTACTTAAAAGCTCAACCAAAATTGGGCCTTTGGTATCCAAAAGATTCTCCTTTTGATTTGGTAGCACACTGATAGTGATTATGCTAGAGCAAGCTTGGATATTATGCTAGAGCAAGCTTGGATGGGAAGTCAACAACAAGAGGTTGTCAATTCCTTGGATGTAGATTTATATCATGGCAGTGCAAGAAACAGACAGTGGTTGCAAATTCCACAACATAAGTTGAGTATGTGGCTGCTTCAAGTTGCTATGGACAAGTGCTTTGGATTCAGAATCAACTACTTGATTATCGGTACAATTTTATGCATACCAAGATCTTTATTGACAATAACAGTACTATTTTCATAATTAAAAATATTGTTTTTCATTCAAAAACAAAGCATATAGAGATTAGACATTATTTTATTAGAGATTGCAATGAAAAGAAATTGATTCAAATGGTCAAAATCCATACTGACAAAAATGTTGCAGATTTGCTTACAAAAGCTTTTGATGTAAGTAGATTTCAATATTTGATTGTTAGTATTGGAATGATGAATCTTTAAAGTCTTTTATCTCTTTATATTTTTGTAGAGTTTTGTATGAATTAGTACTGTTATTCATGTCATTAAAAGTTTCTGCTGTTAAGTATAATTAATACTGCTGGTTATACTTAATACTGCTGAGTTACTACTGTTAGTTATACTTAATACTGTTAGGTATAATTAATACTGTGATAATTATGAAAATTGCTATGGCTTGTGTTTTCTTGGTTTTTAGACTAACATTTTGCAAGAAAAGCAAAGAAAAGTGTTAAATTGATGATGGAAAAGTTGTTTAGAATGGAATTGAAGTTAATGTTGGTGACTCAAAGTTAATGCTGCTAGGCATAACTTACTACTGCTGCGTGAAAGTTAATGCTGCTAGGCATAACTTACTACTGCTGGGTAAAAGTTAATGTTGTTTTGCATAACTTACTACTGTTGCGTGAAAGTTAATGCTGCTAGGCATAACTTACTACTGCTGGGTGAAAGTTAATGCTGTTGAGGGTATTTTCCATAAATACTTCGATTAAGGGTTTCAATCAATCATTTAATCGATTTCAATCTTTCAAATACTCTCCAATTACAAACCCTAACTCAATTTTATCATCCATTATCAAAACCCAACACAAATGGCGAATCTAAAGTTTGCGGATACTCATAACATGGTCGCATTTTTGTCTAAACCCGCAGAAAGTGATGGGTTTGAACAAATTGTGGATTTTCTTAATGCACAACCTATAAGATATGCATTAACGGTTAATCCCACTATATATATCTCTTTCATTGAACAATTCTGGTCTACTGGCGTGGTCAAAACTATCAATGGGGAAGTACAGTTGCATGCTCTAATAGATGGTAAGAAGATAATTATCTCTGAAGCATCTGTGAGAAAAGATCTTAAACTAGAAGATGAGGAAGGTATTGATTGTTTACCAAACTCTACCATTTTTGAACAACTTGCATTGATGGGATATGATAAAATTTCACAGAAGCTCACTTTTTATAAGCTATTCTTCTCTCCACAATGGAAATTTCTGATTCATACTATTCTACAATGTCTAAGTCTAAAGACTACTGCATGGAATAAGTTTAGTAGCACTATGGCATCTACTATTATTTGCTTAGCAACAAATCAGAAATTCAACTTTCCAAAGTTCATTTTTGAAGGTATGATCAGAAACTTGGATAATGTGTCTGGGAAATTTTTGATGTATACAAGGTTTGTACAAGTGTTTTTGAATCAACAACTTGATGGTAGAGTAACACCTTTATTTCCCACAACGGTTGTGCAACACCAATCATAAATAGGTGAAGGTTCAACAAATCTAACTGATCCCCATCACACACCCACCATTATTCAACCATCTACTCAACCACAAAAGACACAAAAACCTAGGAAGCCTAAAAGAAAGGACACTCAGGTACCTCAACCTAGTGATCCTAGTGACAATGTTGCAGATGAGGCTATCCATAAGGAGTT
This sequence comes from Tanacetum coccineum, assembly GCA_026074375.1. Classification (NCBI taxonomy): domain Eukaryota; kingdom Viridiplantae; phylum Streptophyta; class Magnoliopsida; order Asterales; family Asteraceae; genus Tanacetum; species Tanacetum coccineum. Next base: position 3,136 of record BQNB010018616.1, read on the forward strand.
GGGTGACTGTTTGGTGAGGGCTGCCACTACTGCTTCTAGATTAGAAGTAGAGCAGGACAGTGGTAACATAACTAAGACCCGATGATGTGTTTCAAAAGCTTTAAAATTATAAGACTGAAAATACTGGATAATTATATGGAAACACACGGGTAAAAGTATAACCCACGTATGCAGTATAATCTTTTTAGGTAAGACCAGGTCGTCCACAGGGATTAGAGTAGTGTTCAAATAATCAGAAAGAAAATAGACTTTAACAATTTTGAAAATAATTTTTACTTTACCAATGATAAAAAGTATGACTACTCAGATAGTTGAAAATAACTTATAAGTGTTGGAAATGATTTGACCTTGAAGATGGGGTATTAATTTATAAAGACGATTTCTCGTCAGAAAACGTTTTCACAAATCAACTTGTTAACTTAAGACTTATATTTAGTTAACTAGACCAAATGTTTGCACACTAAGTTGACAGACGTGAGGGTCAAGAAGCTTGAAAAGAAAGAAGTTCCAGAAAAGTCCAGAAATCATAAGCTGTAGAGGTTATTTAAATTTGGGTTTGACAGATAGGGTAGAATATCTAGAGATGAAACAAAGTTTAGGTAGGATGAATCCCAAAAGGGAGGATGATTAATGCTATTGATATTGATGAAGACATTACCCTGGTTAATGTTCAAGATGATGCTGATAATGAGATGTTTGATGTGAATACTTTAAATGGTGAAGAAGTGTTTGTTGCAGGGAAAAATGAAAATGTTGTTGAAGAAATAGTTAATGCTGCTTAAGTTAGTACTGCTGCAACAACTGTTATAATAAATACTGAAGAGATTACTTTAGCTAAAGCACTTGAAGCATTAAAAACTTCAAAACCTAAGGTGAAAGGGATTGTTCTTCAAGAGCCAGGTGAATCTACAACAACAACAACAACAGTTTCTTCACAAGGTCTATCACAGGACAAATGGAAAGGAATATTGGTAGAACCTGAGAAGCCTTTGAAGAAGAAAGATCAACTTAAGCTTGATGAAGAGATTGCACTTAAATTACAAGCAAAGATTGATGAAGAGGAAAGAATTGCCAGAGCTAAAGAAGAAAAAAAATTGATGAAGCCAATATTGCTTGGGATGACATTCAAGCAAAAGTTGATCCTGATTACCAGTTGGCTGAAAGACTGTAAGCTGAAGAACAAGAGCAATTCACAATTGAAGAAAAAGCCACATTGTTTAAAGAACTCCTAGAGCAAAGAAGAAAACACTTTGCAGCTAAAAGAGCAGAGGAGAAGAGGAACAAACCACCAACCAAAACTCAATAGAAGAAGATCATGATTACTTACCTTAAGAATATGGAAGGCTGGAAGCACAAAGACTTAAAATCTAAAGACTTTGATTCTATCAAAGAATTGTTTGACAAAGCTTTCACAAGGGTAAACATGTTTGTGAATTTTAGAACTGAGTTGGTGGAGGGTAGTTCAAAGAGAGCAGGAGAAAAGTTAGAACAAGAGAGTACTATGAAGCAGAAGGTGGATGAGGATAAAGACATAGCAGAGCTTCAAAGTCTAATGGAAGTCATTCCAGATGAAGAAGAGTTTGCAATTGATGATGTACCTTTAGCTACTAAGTCTCCAAGTATTGTTGACTGGAAGATCCACAAAGAAGGAAAGAAAAGCTATTATCAAATAGTAAGAGCTAATGGAGAGTATCAAATGTACAAGGTCTTTAGTCAAATACTTAAAAGTTTTACCAGGGAAGATTTGGAAGATCTGTACAAGCTGGTAAAAGCTAAATATTTATCAAAAGGACTAGTGGAAGACTTTGATTTAGTATTATGGAATGATTTGAAGACAATGTTTGAACCACATGTAGAAGATTAAATCTGGAAGTTGCAACAAAGATATAAAGTTTTGAGCTAGAAGCTATTTGACTCATGTAGAGTGCATTAATTAAGTTTGCAATTTGGAATGATTTACATGCTGGTAGAAAAGAGATATCCCCTTACGCCACCTACAATTATAGATATGCTGAACAAGAAGTTTCAGGTTGATTATTTCAGTAAAATGGCATATTAGCTTCTTAAACTTCTCACAAAATAGCTTAAGAATCAATGAAGTGTTTGGAAGCATCCTCCTGTTGATTATGGATTTTTTAATGGAGAAACTTGATGATTTTGGAGATAAATATCAAGTTTAGGGGAGGATTGTTAGGATTAAAAGCTTCTTGATGTTGTTTGGAGTTACTACTGCTCTTATTGATGTTAATGCTGCTCAGTCAAAGGTTGTGCTTTGGAGAATTTACATTTTTGGGATATTTATTCTAAGTGTTTAAGACTGTGGTGTTGTTTCTAACTGCCAGGTCATAGTTATAATTATTGTGGTAGTTTCTTCTTCTAGTGGTGTGTATCTTCTGCTTGTGGTAAGTTTAGAATGCTATGTGTTATGATCTTGATATCATGTTTATTTATTCTTTTTGGACCAGGGGTTGTGTTTTTGACTGGTGGTAGTTCTTGGCTGGCCTGTGGTGTAGTAGAGTGGGGGGCGTAGTGATTCTCTGCGGGTCTAGTAGGGGAGGGATTGGATTCCTGGGGTTGGACGGGGGGTTGCGGAAGGATAAAAAGAGTTTTTAGTTTATGGAAATACAAAGAGATGTAGAAACGTTTGTTGGTAGGTGGTCTTGGGTTTGGGGTGGGGCTGGTCAAGGGGGTTGGCGGAGTGGGTTGGTGTTCGGTGGCCATGTGGGATGGGGAGGGGGGTAAATTAGGGTGGCGGGTGGAATAGGGATTGTGGGTAATGGTCACCTGGTCTAAGCGGTAGGGGCGAGGTGAGTTGGTAGGTGGGTGGTAGTAGTGTCGTGAGTGTGGGGGATTGTGTTGGGGGTGGTAGGGGCGTGGGGAGCGGTATGTTTTAGGGTGTCTTAGTAGTTGGTGTGTCAGGATTTCTCAGGGGGAAGAGGTTTGTGTTAGTGGTGGTTGGTAGGTGGATTGGTTGTTTGGGGTTGAAACGGGGGGGGGCGAGATGCAGGAGGGGGGACGTGAGCAGTGGTAAAAAAAGACCGGAGGGGTGGGGATTTTGGTTTTGGGGGTGGGGGGGGGGGTAGGCTGGGGAAGTGAAAACCCACGGAATCTAGGGTGGAAAGGGTTGGATAGAATGGAGTTGGTGTTTATAGCAAATATTGTTAGGGTTATGGTGGGGTTTTTTACGGTTGGTTTATGGTTTTGTGTTGTTTTTTTTGGGTTTTGTTGCGTTTTGATTTTTGTTTTTCTTTTTTGGGGGGGTGTGTTTTTTTTGTTTTTTATTTTGGTTGTTTTTTTCTACCCTTTAAGTGGAGATGGGCAGGTGGTAGTTATGCAGTGGAATGGGTTGGGCCGGAGTGATTGCATGCAAACTCCGGGCTCGGGGGGGAGGGGTTATAAAGAGGTCTGTCCGTGGTGATGGTTGTGGGTGGGGGATGGGGTTGTGGTGCCGGGGAGTACTAGAGTTGCGGTTTTTGGGGTTTAGCGGGGCCTGGTTGAGGTGTGAGGGGGTGTCGAGCTCTGCAGGCGTGTGAGGGCAAAGGGCTGTGGGAGCGGGCTAGCAGGTACGGGACTGAGAGGTTTTAGTCGATCATGGAGTTCTTGGGGACCGGCAGGAGTTTGTGGGTTTTTTTGTTCGGTGTGGGATGAACGTGAAATGGGGTTTGGAGGGGGGGGGGTTGGTCTAGCATATCTCTAATGTCTGGGGACGAGTAGTGAAGGTGGGGTAGGTGTTTTTTATGTAGGTTAACACCTATATCCCGTTTATTATTAGATTTTGGGGTAATAACGTTTCGTCCTCAATTTGGATTAATCACCAAATAAGGGTAAGAGTGAGTGGGGGTTAGTACGGGCCATTATACTATATTATATTATTTATAATTTTTACATAATCGCGTCGTTTAACTGCGATGAGCTATTGTTCTTGTTCGGAGTGTTATAATTGAGGATTATTTGTAAGTTGGCTCATTTCGACCCGCTTCTTCACTTTTTTCTTCATTCTCTGCTCAATTTGCTTGCCGTTTTGTGTTTTTGTCTGTCATTATCCTGTTGATTTTTGTCACGCACTATAAACGGCCATGTTTATGCCAGACCTGTATTGCATTGCCTGTCTAAGTCTTAAAGGACTATAAAGACTTCATTATTAAATAAACCTTCCCTTAATCCGATATGATGACTTAGATTTGGGCCTACTTATCATAGGTTATAGCACTAGGGATTGATACTTTCTAGGTTTTTTGATTTTTTATCTTACAGTTGCTAGTAATAACACCCCCCAAAAATATTTTATTTAAATTGATAAGATTTGTTTCTTGCTTCATTTATGTGTCATCATCTGAACTCACAATCCCTACTTAACCATGATGAAACTTCACCCTTATCACTGGTTACTGAGGCCACTTCTCACTACCACGTTTTTTACAGTGTTTTTTCTTTATTTTTTAAAATTTTCTTTTTTTTATTAAAGTGTTTATTTTTGTAGGTTAAGTCATAGCAAAATATTAATTTTTTTAAAAACGAGAGTGAATAAGATTGTTACAACCAAACTATGACCTAATCAAAGTTTTTGGATCGCCGTGTTGACTAAGGGGGGGCGTGGTGGTGGGGTGAAATGTACCTGGAATATCAAGAAGGTGTAATTTCTTAATAGTGCGATTTTTATTGTGTTATTATGGATGGTTTTTTTTTTTTGTGTTTGAGGTTGATTTACGGGGAGGGATGGTTTGGTGTATAATTAGTTTTTATTTGCTTGTTTTATTTGTTATTTCATTTTTTTTAGTAGTGTTTTTGTTGTTTGTGGCGAGCTTATGCGTATTAGTTTGAGTTTGGTATAGGGGGTAAGACGGGAGTGACTCGTTAAAAGGATAGGGATTGTATGCTTGAATGATGTTAAGAGGGAAGTTGACAGTGTAATGCGTTACTTCATTTCTGTATTTATCACAATACTTATCAGGGTATCCCTGTAACTATTATTGCTATTTAGGATCTTCTCGTGCATATATATATGTTACTAGTCAGTAGTAAGTGTGAGGTAGTATGGTTGTTATCTGTGAATAAGATATTAGTTAAGTAAAGTATTCAGTAAGAGTTTGCAACAAACATGAGTAACCTACAACCCATCATAACAAGAAGATAAGAAGAGTTTAGTGAGGGAGTACCTCAACAGAGAAGTTCAGAAGAGAAGGTTTTTCATTCATGAATCAAACTTAAAGACTCTAAATTTATTATTTACACAACACTTTTTCTACGGTTCTACTAATAATTTTTCTACGGTTGGTTCTTTATTTTTTTTATTTTCAGTAGCAGGTAAACAATGTCAAAGTTAACCAAAGGAGAGGATTTCGAGGGGGAAATGAGGGAAAGAAGGAAGTGAAACTTTCGAGGATAGAAAGGGGGGACGAAGAAGAAGAAACGAGAATGGAAATGAGGAGGGGACGGGGAAATAGGAAGAGGGGGGGGAGAAGGCGATAAAGAATGATAGATGGAAGCGGAACAGAAGGGGATAAAGATTCAGAGTTAGTAGAAGAAAAGATGGGGGTAACTTGATTCTTTACTTGTATCTCATTGCGATGTTGTTGTTCTTCGAAACTTGCTTCTACATCACTTGAAATTCTTCAATGAAGATAGAATTCTTAAAAGGATGATACAGGTAATATGTCGTATCTCGATATATCTGCCCTGCAGGATCTCCATGAGCAGTATGGATTGACGATTATGGATAGATCGATATTCATTGGTGACATATGTGTGTGGTTATATTTCTGTGCGGGAAGTTAATTTAGTCTGTGGTTAGGTTTTTTTGGATTTTCCGTTGACTAGTTGTAGTGTGGGCGGGGGGTGGCGGGTGTTATATATTTGGGATAAGGCTTGAGGTGGGGTGTGGGTTGATGATGGAGCCATCGTGGCTGCGGGACACGCAGCGGAGAATGAGGGGTTAGGGGGTTGGTGGTTTTGTTTTGTGGTATTGGTGGTTTTGGGCATTGAGGGGGCAAACAAGTAGTGTAAGCGGTTCACATTTTTTTTTTATTCTTCGTTAAGGATGTTAGGGCAGTGCAAGTTCTTGTGTTTGTTCGGGGGGTGTTGTAAAGGGGGTCAGGGGGGTAGTTTTACGGTGTGAGGTAGGTGGTGGGGGGGTAGTTCATTTTCGGTTGTTTGTGGACGGGTTAGGGACGGGTTTTTTTGGGTTATTGATTGTCTTATGGTTTTTTTTTATGCTGCTTTTTTGATTTTTTCGTCGATCTTCACCTATGAGCGTGGAAGTAAAGGTAAATGTCTGTTTGTAAGAAAGTGGAAAGTCAGATGAGAGAAAACCAGAAGGTTCTGGAAATGTGAAGATGGAGGTGAAGAAAGAAAAATGGGGGGAAGAGAGTGTTGAAGAAGTGATGAAGATAGAAATGATGATTGAAAGCATAGTTGGGTATGAATATGGTGAGGAAGAGAGATAGAAACTAGAAGGAAGAGAAGAGAAGGTAAAATTGTGAAAAAGAAACACTTTACTAGATAACTTTCATTTTGATATTTTATTAATTCAGATTGGTTGTTCTTATATAAGTTTGGCGAATCTTTTGGTGTAGTTGTTTTATAACTCCTATGTTAATTCCTAATACTTATTTGGATTATCATTATGGGGGTTTGGGTGGTGGGGTTTTCAGTCTGACGAGATATTGTCGGGTTGTTTGGTGTGTGTCGAAATCCTAATTCAAGACACCTTAAAAAATGCAAGCAATTTAACAAAAGTTTAAAATTTAATACGTCGTTGGTCTTAGCAATAATATAAGGAAAATCTGTTATTTAAATTTGTATTAATCCATTTATTAACGTTTGTTGATGTTTGTTTTTTTTTAGTGCATTGTTTATCTTTACTCGAGGCGGACATATCATTCGTAAGATTTTGGCGGGGTTCGCGCGGCGGGGGTTCTTTTTGTTATAACCTAGTTTTAGACACGTAGCAATTATTTGGTACCATATTTTAAAGACATCCGATTTTACTTAAACTTATTTTATTTATTAATATTTAATTTAGTAATAAATTTTAAATAAAAAGAAATTCCTTATTTGTAAATTATAATCTATCTTAGGGATTTTTTTAAATTTGTAAAGCATAAAATGAAATCGGTGGATCTTGTTTTTAACCATAGACTCATGGGAGACTGACCACTTTTGCTTAATGGCAATTCATACACTAGTTGTCCAACTTAAACATCAGTCTATACCATTAATCAAGAACTCATACTCGCTTGATACCAAGGGTAGTTGTTGTGGTCCAACTAAGCATTACTATTATCAAGGGGCAAAGATAGGTTGTTTATTTATGATCCTATTGGTTCGAGATGTTTAATAAATCTCTATATGGAGTGCTTTCCAGACATCTAGATTACTTGGTCCGTATTATACTTGATCTAGTTGAATGATAGGTCGCTTACAAAGCACGTAAACATGTATAAATTGATAATAAACATAAAAAAGCATATCTCAACGTTAATTTAAGAATCGAGAATAAAAAAATCTTAACATTTAAGATCTTTTAACAATGCTTATTTCCGAAGGAAGGTTTTGCAAGGTATTTCGCCTTTTTAAACGTCATATAATTAATACAAATGTTAAATGATTTTACAAGGTTTAAACTAACCAGAGTGAGTTAACCGACATGATTACCATAAAAACTCAGTTCCGATTACAAGAGTTATAAGAAATGACCATTGTACTCCTATGGAATTAATTTCGTTTTGCTCGACCTCTTTTGCTTTTTTATCCTATTGAAACATCTACTTTTGTATGGTTTTTAGGCTATCGGAGTATATGATTTAAGCACACTTTTCTTTTATAAATTCATTTTTGGAGTTTTCTATTCACGTGGGTCTTGAATATGGTCGATTCTCGGAAATATACAAAGTACTTAGTTATGAAACCAAATGTATCGGGGGGTTTCTTTAAAAGTTAGGGACAACGTTTGTTATCTTCCAGAATATTTTATTTCCTTAGGGATTGCTCTTTGAATAACGGCGTACTAGTGGTTTTTCCTTGTTACGGCGGCATTATTAGATCTTGGTTTCCTGTCCGTGGTAGTTGAGTGTGTGCAAGGCAAATATACGCCCGTATTTCCTTGTTGTTTTACGGCGTATTGGTTGTCAAGGCAGTAATTCATTACAAAAATATATTCTTGTAAGTTCAGAATGCATGCCTTTTAGGGTAATCTTCACCAAGTACTCTTTATTACCTGAGCAATCTCAAAATACAAACAATATTAACACTTCTTTGCATTAATTATACAAATTGGGTTTGATTACTTGGATAAATGATGCTATAAAATAAAATGTTATTTGATGTAATCATATATTCCACTTGATTCATACTTGTCATCAAGTAAGCCTTTAGAAGTTTTTTATGATGAAAATGTTTACCTAAGTGTTTTACGTTGTTGAAGCATTTAATTGAATCTATTACACGTACACAAATACACAACACATTACGAAATAGGAGACGGTAAAAACACTATAATTACTTTAAATTAGCTTGTGGTATCATTGTAACTAATTGGCTCAATTGCTCAGTTCATGATGTGTATTCTATCATTGGATTTGCAAGGAACACATCTCACACTAGAGATAGGAGGTAGTAACTAAGTTTATACGGGTATTTTTTTTTAAACTAGGTTTTTTAATAGGCTTATTGGGTTGATCATTCTAAATTCTTTCACCACAAAATACCACACCAAATGAGGCCAAAGCTTGAAGCATCATACATGGCGATGCTTTTTGTTGTTTGTTTATTGTTTGTTTTTCTGTGTGTTGTTTTTGTTTGTCTTTGTAATAACGACTGAAACAGAATAGACATATGTGTTCGATATCACATCTGTTACTTATGAGAATGTTCGATTTTTTGAATGACGATTTAAATCTTTTTTCTTAAGCTTGATCTTTTACGCGGTACTTGGCTGGAATTATATAGAAAGACACATCTAAAGCACGGTTTCATTATTGGATCTCTAAAGCAATTTTGTAAGGTAAAAAACATTCTTGCCAAACTTTTTTTTGCTTCTTGAACGAGACCCGGAAAAACAGTAAGAAGGTGATGAAATGCACCTCGCAAGATTTTAGAGGACACAAAAATAATTAAATTACACCATTTAATTATCACGTTTTATTTAATATGGAGGAATATTTAATAAATTATTTAACATTTTATTCAGTGACGTTCATTGAAGACGCGAATACTCGAGTTAAAATCCATTTTTATTTCAGTCAATGCGTTAAACGGTTCTCAAATTAAATAACTATATTTTATTAAATGTTGATATAAAATATTCATGAATATTATCAATCTGTGAATACTCATTATTTATCAGAAAATGATTTCGAAATAACAATGGCGCAAAGTTTCGTGGTTGAATCATCTGTTAGTCGATCAAATGAGTCCTTGAACCGCTTTTATCAAAAAGTATATTAAAAGTCTTTCACAATTTACACTCATACTATTAGTGATCTTGTCACCTTTTCTTTTAACTTTTACTATATATATATAAAGTTTTATAAACTTTTCATTTTTACAAAACAATAAACACAAACACACAAGTATATGTCTCTCTCTCCCCAAAAAAATATACCGGAAAGCACCACACGACCGCCGGATCCAGCCACCGCCCTAAGGGGTGTTTGTTGGCTGGGTTTTCACCAAAAAGGGGTGTGTATGGTTTATAGCAAAAGGGGGTGTTTGGTTTCAGGGTCGTTGGCTGCCGTTTGGGGGGGGATTTGGTTGGGGTGACAGCCACCAAGGGGTCTGGAGTTTGGTTGAGGCTGTCTACGCACAAAGGGCCGTTTGGTTTTGGCGGTGGCAGCCACCACCAGCCAGCCATACGGGGTCAGTTTTGGTTGTTGTAAATTAGGGTCCGTTTGGTATAGTGGCACTACATCATCCCAGACAGGTAAGCCAACTTGGGTGTTTGTTTGGTTTGGGTTTGCTACGAGTAGGGTGAGTTTTGGTTTTGGTTATAAACGGGTATAGGCGCGTTTGGTTGTGGGTTTAACAAACATAAGGGTTATTTTGGGTGAGCAGAAAAATCCATTAAGGGCGAATATGAGTTTGGGTTTAACACGAATCGGTAAAGAAATTACATTGGTAAGTTCAATAAATATTTAGTGAAAACTTTTATAAATAGATAAAAGTTTAAATACCTAGTGGTGGTTGTTAAATTAAATATTACTATACTCAATTATTTTGTTAAGTTGAATATGTAATAACATATATTTTTTTACTCTAGAAAGCCTCCGAGGGCATTTGAAATATGAAAAACGAATGGATTGCAACATATATTGCTTTAAGGGAAAAGTTAGTAGAGTTTTGCGAAACAACGGGGAAATCGTTATATATAGGGAAGATAGGTCATGAAGGAAATTTTAATATAAATTTCTATATTTTTATTAATGGCTCACTAAACTGTTATCATTTAGAAACGATAAAGGAACTAAGTTATATATTTTAAAGTCTTTACTAAAATATAACTGTATAATAATCTATGACAACGAGACGAAAAAACGATTCTTTTACAATAAGAAGAACTATTTTAGACGCAACCGCCGTCGAAGAAAGAAAATTTTTGTTTATAAATTATATTTATATTTTATAATGATTATTAACTGTTACAAACATGGGTTTGATTAATACATAACGTTAAGACAGGTGTCAAACTTTATACAAAGTTTTCTTTTTAATTTAAATTGATGTCAAAACTTAATTGATTTATATTAATTATTTCACATTTATTATATTAATACTCCTGCAAAATATTATTATTTACTTTTCATTAAACTTGGACTGTGTCTTGGTGATATAATTCACGGTATGAATTATATAAAGGGGTTTTTTTTCCTATTGTAATATACTGAATGTATATATATTTACCCACTTCTGCGTATGACTTTCAATCAATTTATTTAACCAACCACCAAACTATGACACTTGGGAATCTAAATCTATATCAACGTAGTCGCGTTTGATGTGACATATTATCGGGCGGAACCCAAATATATTATACTTTTTTAAAAAAGGATAGTGGAATATTAAGCCTTTAAGATTACTTGCCACTTCTCAATCGAGCCGGCTTCGTCTTCGTTCGGATGTGCATATTAGATGCTATCTGCCTATCGTTTCTTCATCATCAATGTGAGTCTAACATAGCTTTTCTATCTTTTTGATTGTTTTTAAACCCGCGAGGGGGAATTACATGCTTGTCTACTAACTATTTAATTACTGGTTATCACTATAAAAACAAATATGATTGTTTTTAAAAGATATATGAGTTGCATAGCATCACTTTTACTCGTTTTGAATAAACGGGTTATATATTATTTTTGGGATGAAAATATGCATCATTTTTATATATGGACACAAGTGGATCAATTTTATATTATGATTACGGGTTGCCTAAATAGCGATAACCCAAGTTAAGTCCCATGTCATGAACTGTCAATTGCATAGATGTAGTTGAAAATTACATTATGTGAGCGCGAATGTTATTTAATAGATCTATTTGGGGAAACGGACCCCTCCCGTTCGGGTGACTACGCTATCACTAGGAACGAACGTTTATAGATGTCGAATTTGGGATGTTTAGGGTTAGACAATACGGCTATGGCGATTTAAATTGCAATTAATGTATTTTAATTGAAGAATGATTGTCGAGCTTCAGTTGGCATGAGCTTGGAAACGTAATCAGGGTCTAGTGATGGTTGTTTGCATTTGTTGTTTCATCAAGGGCAAGTTTCTTTGTGGTCTTTGTGATACGTTTTGGCGACTATTTGGAGACTTTAATGTATGCGCCATGTTTTGCAAATAGTTGATCATTTTTGAAATCATTATACCTATTTTGAAAGGGAACAATTTGGAGTTATATAGGTCAATATATACTTTGGAAACCTTTGGGTTAGTAGTCATATCTAAACTAACCTTTTATGAATACTCACCACTAACTTTATGTTGACGTTTTTAAGCATGTTTTTCTCAGGTGAATTAAATGCTTGGATTATCTGATGTGCATTGGAGTCTAAATTGACAAGATTTCATAATTGGATTTCTATAAAGGATAAAATCTCGTTGTGTCGCTTTCAAGCTTTTCATTGTGATGCAATTATGGGACAACTATTATTTTGATTTTAGAAAATCAACGAGATTGTTTTACAAACGACACATTTAGAGGTCGTTCTCTTGTATCTAGCGCTGTGTATTATGAAGTAGCACCCCAAGTGGTATTCCGCTGCGTTGTATGATTTTTGGGGGTGTTACAGATTGGTATCAGAGCCCTGGTTATAGAGAACTAGGTTGCATATTTTACCCTAGACTATAACCGTTTTCACAAACATTGCATCACATCAAACATTTTCAAAGTGCATACACGCTACTTGCTTATGTGCTTACATTACGTGTTGCCACATTAGTGGCTTATGTGACTTACCTATATTTGTAAATATATATGCTTTACCATCTTTTCGTATTATAGCAACGTTTATTTATATGGAGTTATTTATATAAATAAAAGAGCTTTCTTAAGACATTGTGAGTTGCACAATGGTCTCAATTATACCTCAGACATTGTGAGTTATACAATGGTCTCATCTTACTTCTTAGACATTGTGAGTTTCATAGCCCCACTTTTACTCGTTTTGGATAAATGTTTTATATCTTTTGGGTGAGAACATGCTTGTTACAAATTCCATTACGTGTTCGATTTAAACACGTTACGTGCTCATTTACAACTCGTTTGCATACATGTTTACAAAGGCATTTACATGGTTGATTCTGTTTGGTTTATATACTCATTTATACTTTTCGCGAGGAGATACAATACCTGGTTTAGTTTTTAAACGTAAACACATACTATATTTTATGATTATGGATTAGCTCCGGTTGTATGTTACAAGGAAACTCAGTGCTGAGGGTGTCCAGGTGGGGACATCCGGTTTAGGCACACGTAATGTAATTCAATGCCGAGGGTGTCCAGGTGGGGACATCCGGTGTAGGCACTCGTAAGTAATTCATGATGAGGTGTTGTCCATGGTGGGGACATCCGGTGTGGGCACGCTAATAGTACATATTCAGTGCTTCTTGTAGGGTGTCCAGGTGGGGACATCCGGTGTAAGCACATGGCCATTGTTTATGTTAGCGCCTCAGTTTCATGAACTTGGAGTAATCGAAATCATTGTGTTATACACACGTGAATATTTACTGTGCCTTGAATAAAGTGACAATAGTTACTTGGAATATTTCGTGATAGTCTTTAATTATCATGCATACTCTGGTATAATCGCGATCAAACTTTCATACGTACATCTTTGTGACTATTTGGGGATTTTAAATGGTCATGCATATTTTTATAACTCTTTGAACTGTGATATTCATACATACATTTTGGGGAACATACAAGGTTTGAAACGATCATGCAGGCTTTACAACGGTTTGATTTCTAAAAATCATACAATTATTTTGGAAGGACATTATTTTTCTTCATAGCTTTATACTATATCGTATTACACGGAGGCCGTTATAATTCTGTTTACATAGGATTATGTATGAATCTAAATGTTACAAGTCTTGTATAGGCGGGACATGTAATAGGAGGATTGATATGGTAATCGCTATGTTGACTCGTTCATAGAGATCTTTACCTTGTTTACTCTAACCGAGTACTCATTATCTATCTTGAACTCTATGTAGTTCCCTTGATAGTTTTACTTTCGCCTCCGAAGACGAGTTTTAATCAAAAAAAAAAACCTTTCGTTTTTTTTTTTTTCTGGTTAACTCATTTGTAGCCCATGCATATCATGTTATCCATCATCTTGAAGGTTTGTGAGTACGCGTAATTGCAACCGGGTTATTAAGTAGGAGGATTATGATCTGTTATTTAAAAGGATTGGACGCCTTTTTCATTTTAATAAATAAATTGTAAAATCACTGAACCATAGTTTATCAATTGAATGTTTTAAATAAATTAGGACGCTTCTTTATGCAAATATGAATTATAAATGACGTGGGCTTATTGGTATCCGATATTGACCGAGTATGAACTAAATTCGAAATTGCCAGAATCTGTTGAAAATGGTCTCTAGAGACACAACCGTGTCTTGCTACTCGACAGAATCGTAAGGCCTCATTTGGAACTACCTTATCTCATTCTTGAGTTATTATTTTTGCCGTTGCCAATCCTCGCAATCATGAACTGTTCGTGGAACTAACAGATGTGTTACACACTTGAGTTAATGGAGTTGATTCGTCCTCAAACTAGCGACTGAGTACCATAATCCGCCGTCTATTGCATAAGCTCTTCCGCGAGCTCCTCTCATTTATTAAACTTTATTCTGGGGATATTGTTTCTCGGAGGGTCCTCACCCTTTGCATCCCATCACCATTGTCATAGTTATTGCGTTATGGTTGCTGTTGTTGGGTCCTGGAGTGGTCCCAGATTGTACAAACCTTATCAACTAAGTGATGAAACCCACCTTAAACAAGATAAGCATATGTCGATATAGTATTCAGTTGAATTACTCATTGCAGACAAATAGTACACCAATTTAAGTCATGATACTAATTAGTACTGCCAAGTAAGTTGAGTACTTACATCCATAAGCCACGTTGATGTGAATCATCGAACATTACAGATAGTAGAAACGAGACTCCGTCCTCGGACATTTAGAAACTTATACAAACATACTCACGCGACTACACTTTCTTCTTGAGGTTTTCACTATAATGAGACTTTCCCTATAACGCGGTTATACCAGTCATAAGATCTGTAATGATATATTTTGAGATACCCATTTTGATGGATTAAATATCCTGGACAAACCTAGCCAAAAATTTTGGTAGATTGAGAAGTGTAGAAACACCGAATTTTGCTGAATAAAGTTATCAGCGTCTTGTTTAGAACGAGTTATTAAACCTTAAGTCTTTCCTTGGTCACACAATCGGATAACACAAATTTAATCTCGGGACGAGATTTCTTTAAGGGGTAGGTACTGTAACATCCGAGAATTTTCGAATTTTTGAATGACGATTTCAATCGTTGACTTTTAGGGTCTGGCTTGACTTATAAGAACGACCATCTAAAGCACGTTTTCATTATTCGGACTCTAAAGCAATTTGATGTAAAACGACATTCCTGACAACTTTTTAGTTTTGACCGAGACCCGAAAACAGTCAGAAGGTGACTGAAATGCCCTCGCAAGATTTTAGAAACACAAAAATAATTAAATTATATTTAATTATCACGTTTTATTAAATAAAAATATTAAATAAAATACTTAGCAATTTAATTAAAAGCGTTTGTTGAGAACGCGAATATTCGAGTTGAAATTCATTTTTTTCTTTTTTATTTCGGACGAGACGTAACCGGTTCATTAAATAAATAACGAATATTAATAACGAATATTTTTATAAATGTTATGAAAATATTTGTGAAATACTATCAAATAAATACTCATTTTTATCAGAAAAATAATTTGGAAAACAATGGCGCAAGTTTCGTGCGTTGAATCATCCGTTAAGTCGCTCAAATGAGTCCCGAACCGATAATTATCAAAGTTATACTAAAATGTTACAAAATCTACCCTAAACTAGTTGAGACTTGTCACTTTGTTTTAAACTTTTAATATATATAAAAAGTTTATAATTTTTTTTCTCATTCCATCTCAAATATACACACACACAAACATATAAACACTATCTCCCTCCCCATGAATTTCGGCAGCCCTCCCCTACCGCCGGCCACCCTGCCGCCGCCGGCCACCATGTCGCCGCCGCCGGAAAACTTTTTCGGCAGAGTTTTCCGGTGAGCTTCAAAAAGCTCCCTCGTCACCCGATCTAACCGACCATCTACACAACTCGCGTTTTCCCCCCTCCTCTCCGGCTGCTGTACCACCGCAGCCAACACCACCTTCACCCAACCACCTCCATCATCATCATCATCACCACGACAGCCTCCCCCCCTGCTGCTACTCTACGACGCCACCAACCACCTCGACCTTTATCACCAAACGAGACCACCACCAACATCTCTGGCCTCCCTCGTCGTCCTCACCATCGTCATAGCCACCCACATGGGGTGCGTGTGATTTCTGTGACGCACCAAGGAGGGTACGTTTGGCTTGATAAAAAGAAACACCACATGGGTGTTTGTTTGTTTCGGTGGTTTAACCGACCACCATTAAGGGTGCGTCCGGTTTGTGTTTTCACCACACCAGGGCGCGTTTGGGTTGGTTTTGCACCGGTAGGAGTGCGTTTGGCTCGGGATTTAGAACCGCAGCGGGTCCGTTTGGTTTGATAATAAAAAAAAGCACAAGGGTGCGTTCGGCTTTGGGTTCACAGCCGAGGGCTGTTTGACTTAGGACGGTCCAAAGAGGGTGCATTGGGTTTGTGGTTTTAGCCGCCACTATAGGGTGCGTTCGAGGGGGTTTATAGCAGTTAGGGGTGTTTGTTTTGACGGTGGCAACCACCACACAGGGTTGCGATGGGTGGCAGCCACCGCCCTAAGGGGTGTTTGTTGGCTGTGGGTTTCACCACAACGGGGTCCGTTTGGGTTGTAGCAAATTAGGGTCCCTTTGGTATTATGGCAGCCAAACGGGGGATAAGAGTTCGTTTGGTTTGATAATCAGACACAAATAAAGGGTCGTTTGGTTTTTGCACCACAAAGTATTACGATTTTTTCGTTAATTTTATCGAGTTTAATTTTATGTGATAAATCCAGTGATAAATTGCGGTGTCTAAGTATATATGTTTTACATATTAAGCGGAGATTTGATACGAATTATAAGCAATATTAGATGTATTTGTAGGTGAGGTTTTGGGACCAAAAAGGGGTTTTTTGCACCTATTGTAACTGGGTACTTTCTTTATGTGAGCAGAAAAACGGGATTTGTGATTGGGGTTTCGAGATTTTGAAAAGTCAAAATTTTGGTTACAAAATAATATTTTTTACGACGTTTTGATATAAAACGGGACTTCTAACTCCCAATAACGAAGAAACTGGATCTAAATCGGAATATACACTTTAGTAGAAAAATAGGTCTTATTAATTTATGACAGATTTTATTAATTAAATGATTTGAGCACTTTCGAGTCCGTTTTCGGCCTTCCGTTACGAACACGAAAGTTGTTTGTAATGACGTTTTACTTTGCCGCAAGGCTTGTAGTTTTAAAATTACGATATAGCGCGGTCCAAAACTAAAGGTCAAGTAAAAGGTCAACGGAATTTTTAACTAATATTAATACATTAGAGTTCGATTTTGAGTGATAAAATAAAGTCGATTAATATATTATTTCAATTAATTATTTTTAAGACCATTGTTCGGTTCTAAAAATGGAAAGTTTTCGATAAATTAAGATAAGATATGATTGGACGGAAAATAGTATATATACATATAATATACTAAATGTTAAGGTTTAAAGGACGGCAAGTGATTTCTAAATAATATGTATGTATGCATATAAAAATATGTATGATTTTGTCGTTACGATGTACGCATCGTTGATCGTATTTAATACGTGTTATAATCGAGCGACATAATTATAGGTCGTGGTCGAGATCGTTGCAGATTCGGGTGTGATTTATTTGGATTATTTGATCGTGTGTGGGCTTGATCGAGGTGAGTTTATAGCCCCACGATTTTTACATGTTTTACGTTTATTTTTGTGGGTGGAAACATGTTGTTTACAAATGCATTTACCTTGGTTGATTTACTGTTTGGTTTCATACTCATTTATATATCTCGCGAGGAGATACAATACTTGGTTTAATTTTTGAACGTAAACACATACTATACTTTTATGATTATGGATTAGCTTAAGTTGCATGAACTGTTAATTACTCGGAGGGTAAGCGCGAATGTTATAAGATAGATCTATTTGGGATTGACAATCCCTTGGTTTGACTAGATTCATCATGGGGAGTGCTTCGACGAACGTTATACCATGTCGGATTACGATTGGATTGGCGCCTGCGGGGCCAACAATCACATACACATATTATTTTCATAAATGCCCGGGTGTCCTTGGAGGGGACACCTATGATGGGTACATATTATTTTCATTAATGCCCGGGTGTTCTTGGAGGGAACACCCACGATGGGAAGATATTCTTTTATTACTGCACTGGGTGTTCTTGGGGGACACTCGTACTTAATTTCTTTTCTTTGAGGACTACTCTTGTTCTATTCTGAGTGTGGTGACCCCCTTACGAGGGTACATTCTTACTGTGCCTTGAATAAAGTGGCATACAAACAGGTCTACGTCGCAGTTTCATGAACTTAGGTGTGTAATCATAATCACAAATGATGACTATTGTATTGGATACAATGGTCATGCATACTTTACAAATCTTGGATTTGAACATATATTTATACATTTTGTGACTATTTAAGGATTGAAATAGTCAGACATACTTTACAAAACTTTGATGTCAACACTTATGCATACAACTTTGAGGACTATTTGGGGATTGAAATGGTCATACAATCATCTTATGATACTGTAGGGAGACAGTAGTCACTAAATGTTTTACATGGTACTGTGATGACACAGTGGGCAAATACATTCATTGGAATTTACATTCATACTTAAACTAACCTATGAACTCACCAACTTTATGTTGACCGTTTAAGCATGTTTTTCTCAGGTGAATTAGATGCTTGGATTATCTGATGTGCATTGGAGTCTAAAATGACAAGATTTCATTCATGGATTTCTACTTATATACAAATGATCAAATCTCGTTGTATCGCTTTTAAGCTTTTCATTGTGATGCAAAATTATGGGACAAATGCTATATCAATTTTAAGAAAATCAACGAGATTACTTTTTAAACGACACATTTAGAGGTCGTTCTCTTGTATCTAGCGCTGTGTATTATGAAGTAACGCCCCCGGATACATTTCCGCTGCGACATAATTTTGGGGGTGTTACAATGTGGAATCTAGTCAATGATACTAAGAAGAATTTCAATGAAACAATAATGAATAATATTAATAACAAAACAGTTTACCAAACTTTCAGCCTCAATATAATACGGACACTCTTAATAGTGTTAGGGTTACAAAACCTTGAAGCTACGAATAGATTAACAGAACAATGAAAAAGATATCAATCTCTATGTCCTAGGACCTCCTTTTATACACCAAGGAGTCCTAACTGACTTACAATATTTTCCTAAGTTATTATGATCTTCTAAACAAATAACTTATACGTATCTTTTACAAAAATATCTCATACTTATCACATAAGCAATCTTTATCTTCAATCAATCTTTATTCATTAGCAGTTGTAACTCTGTCAGCAGTTGTAACTTTGTACCAGCAGCATTAACTCTGAACATTAGCAGCAGTAAATTATACACCAGCAACATTAACTATGTACAAGCAGTAGTAACTACTTAGAATATTTTCTTCATTCTCCACCAGCAATACTAACTTTACTCTAGCAGTACTAACATATACTAGCAGTTTTAAGTTACACTAGCAGTACTAAGTTTATACTGATAGTAGTAAGTAACCCAAACCTTTCTTCTTGAGCAGCACTAACTTTGATAAGAGCAGCAGTAATTCCAAACAGCCTTATGAAGCTTTTAATCCCAACAGTACATATGCAAGGGTGATGCTTTAATGGCTATGGAACAATATGACGCTGCCGGGGATCCTTATTCAATGGCCTTACACTTGGATCCTTCTATCCGTCGTTCCAAATCATTTAAGGTACCCACTCCCTCTCTCTTCATTGCTTTCTTGTTACTACTGCCAAATTGTCAGGCTGGGTGGACGAAGAAGCCACAAAAGTCTTGGAGTGTCCACACGTGAGGTTCGTGCTAATGCAGTAGCAGCCGCATTTTGTTCCTTCTTTTGCAACAAGCAGGTACTCCCTTTATTTCTTTCGACATAATGTGGAGGAGTTTTTTGTAATTTATTTTGACTTTCTGCCGTACACCATTTATCGCATTCGTATAACTTTATTGCATACTGAATTTCTAGATTTGTTGTCGTTTGTTGGGAAAATTTTTGAACAATCTGAGGAATACATGTAAAGAAGCCATCAATTTTACAGAACTAAATAGCCAATGTCAGGCTTTGCTAAGAGCATTAACTTAGTTTATGTCAAGTGTTGATATTTGTTTCTTTTTCTTCTTTACTTGATCCCATAGACAACATTTGGTTTGGAAGCTTTAATATTTTAAAAGAGGTACGTACTAAGTGAGATATAAGTGGAGTTTGTGATTTGTGTAGAAAAATTATATGTTATCGTTTAGTTAAAACGAATCTATTAGCTCGAACTATAGTATCTATTTACTTTTTTTTTATAATAGAGAACACTTATTATAAGTAAAAGGATCCAGTAACTTAAAGTACTTGATCACCATGAGGAGCCATCTAAGCCAGAACCGGTGCAAAAG
The DNA here is from genome assembly GCA_026074375.1 of Tanacetum coccineum. Lineage (NCBI taxonomy): Eukaryota > Viridiplantae > Streptophyta > Magnoliopsida > Asterales > Asteraceae > Tanacetum > Tanacetum coccineum. Next base: position 23,555 of record BQNB010018616.1, read on the forward strand.
GGAAGCTTTAAGGGTTCTTGACATTATTCTCAAACAACATGCGGCTAAGCAGTAAACATTTTGCCATAGTAAGGCGCATTTGAGTCATTTTCATTCTAAAAATAAGCAATTCGAATGCTTATCAGGCTTATTTGAGCTTATTCGTTTGAGCATTTCCTTTGTTTACATTTTTCCTGTATTCCCTTCATGTTTAGCTATTTTTAGAATTTTTTCTAGGATTTTTATTTTACACTTTTATATTTTTAATAATTTTTCTTTATTAAAATCTTTAAAAAATCATAAAAAACAGAAAAAATAATCAAAAAAATATAATTCTTTTTCTGAAAATTTTCTTTTGTCATTTAGGATTTATAAAAAAAAAAATAAAAAAAATTAATTTTCATTTGTAGGGTTAATATTTTGAAAGTTCACTCTTTAAAGAACGAGATTCAATCCCCGTTCTCATTTTCTTCGTTTTTAAGCTTTAATCACTCTCGTTTTAGAATTTCCAAAAATGCCCAAATTTTATATAGCAATTGAACTCTAATTTTGCCAATTAAAACCTAAACCCTAATTTTATTAAACTAATTTCAAAAATATTAAAACTATTTTATTATACTAAAAAGACAGGGTAGAAAGTGTAAAGTATGAAAGCAGAGGGTAGGCGGGGTAACTAAAAGAAAATTACACTCTAGTTAAAACAGACAACCTCTAACTATTAAGAAAGTACTGAACAAACCTTACGATTATGCTTATTTTTGGCTTATCTAAAAAATGAAAATAAGCAAAAACTTAAAACAGCAAAGTTAAACTTGAGCTTATACTCTACAACTTTAATAAAAGCTCTTTGTACTTTTATCAACTGAATAAACTAAAAATTAAGCATTTTAAACTGAACAACATAAACTAAGGTTTTGCTTGAAATTTTTCAAACTTTGGCTTATTACTTGCTTATTTCTTAATGAAAGTTAAAACTAAAAGATGCTATGTGAAACTTATATTGTGTACTATAGATTTCTAAAAAGAAATAAGCTATAAGTAAACTAGATTATCAAAAATTTTGTTATTAAAAAGCTAAAGTCCGGGCTTAATGACTGAAATTAAGAAATTCTAATAAGCTAATTAGCTTAAAACTAATTCCTAGACACTGAAAATTTGGAAATAAGCTATACTATGTTTATGAAATAAACCTAGATAAAAGGATTTTAAAAATTACAACTAGAAGATAGAAATCTAAAATAAATAAGCTAGTAAATCTCAGCTGCTGCTATACTACTTTTGCAAGAAAATTTAAGCTAATCTAAAGCTTTAGAAATGGAAGTTAAGAGATGACTTATGTTAAGCTAACAGAGTACTATGAAGGTACTTAATACTAAATGCTATCTTCTAATTACAAGAGCTATAAAGAAGCTAGAAAAGTGATGATGAGACTCAGCAGTATTAACTAAGTTAATACTGCCTAGTCTGATGTACTTGACAAATACCTAAATGCAGGCTAATTCCTAAGTTGAAAACTCTTACACTAGCTCACTATATGTATCTAAGTTTACACTAACACAAAGTGAACTCTAAAATGCCATGAATCTCTTAAATCTAAAAACACTTTTACACTTAAAACTGCCCTGGTGCTAAAACACTATTTTTAAACTATAAACTTTGAAATTCTACAAATTAATTCTTAAAACCTATTTAAAACTTGATAACTCTGAAAAACTCAACTATGTAAAATGTTTTAGCAATGTCTTGTTGACTTTAGAGGTCAAAATCACATTAACCCAAACACTAGTTAACTCAAACTGTCCAAACTATTTTTCACTTAAAATCTATTTTAAAGCTAAAACTGTCAAAACCTTATATCTACTCTAACTATAACTAACCTATTTAAGCTATTTTAACTCTAAAAACTAAAGCTTATTAACAGAATTAAGCTAGTTTATCAGCTAGCTACTTATCACTAAATGACAGAATTAAAGGCAAAATTGAGATTAAACAAGTTTTAACTAATGAAAACTTAAGACAGCTAGAAAATAAGCCTAAACAAGCATGTTTGAAAAGGAATGAACAAAAATGAATAGCAATTAGCAAATGATTTTAAGCTGAAATTAAGCTGAGATGGAATTTAAACAATGAAACCTTGATTTATGTAGTCTCTGAACTCTAGGTCACTCTTTCTGAATGAGTGACCTCTAAACAAAATCCTAATGTGGCCCTTGCCTCTAGACCATTAAGCTATAAGCTCAATAAGCTGAATTTAGCTTATTCTTTCTCAATGCTTCCAAACTTGATCAATATGAATTCAAATGAACAATATTGAATTCTAATAGACAAACTCAGTATTAAAAAGCTTTTAAAACAATTTTAGAACAATAGAAAATAGTACAAGCTAAATTTAGCTTATTACAAGCTTATTGACTTATACTAGCTTATAACATGAAAACTTTAAATCAAACTCAATTCAACTTGCTTTATTACTGTTAAAAGAAGAGTACAAAGTAAGAATCAAGAAGTACAACTGAAATTTGAAGGTTTTAAAAAACTAAAAAGTTGAACAGTACACGAAATTGAAAAGAGTAAAATACAAAGAAAAATTGAACTCTCTAAAAACTAACTAACTAAAACTGAATGTTTAAGCTTCTATTTATAGAGAAAATGAAAAGAGGATGAGAATTTCGATCATTCCTAGCCCTTGGATCCTTTCTCTTTGAATTTAAGCCGTTGATGATCTTTGGTGATGTGTTCGAACCAATAAGAGCTCGCCACGTATGCAAGATGATGTGGAGATGGTAAAATACGAGGTAGGGTTGAATAGGGAGAAACAGAGAAGGGATTTGTGAAGATGGGTTTGCTCGGGTTTTGGGCGGGAAAAATGGTTGGAATGTTGTTAGGGGAAAGTTAAACCCGCGTGTATGTTTGAAACTTTAGGAGAATTGCATAAGTGGTCCTTGTGTTTTTCTCTTCACAGTTGTAGTGTAAAATGACTTTGAAACTTGTCAATTCCAGCCCTTGTAGTTGCTATCTCTTTTTTTTCCTCTTAATAAACCAACTTTCTAACTTTAACATCTTTGGTCCTTGGACTTTCAAAACATCCAAATGAACCCTTGAACTTTTGAAAACTTGTCATTATTGATCCTTTGACTTCAATTGGGTCTTCATTGACTTGACTTTCTTGACTTTGACCTCTTTTGACTTATTTTGACTTTTTCCTTGTGTCGGGCTGATCCGGCTTTGATATCTTTCCTCTTGTCTTCTTTTGATCACTTGTCTCTTCATTTCTTGTCGGTTTTTGCTTGTTTTTGCTCCTTTTTGACTTTAATATCCTTTCCTGCACATTATGACACAAAAGCACACATATTTCCATCTTTTGGCATATTTTTGGCTTTTATTGGCAAAATCCTGGGCATTTAATATATACAATTTAACATTTATCAAAGCATGAGGCAACTGTGGTGTTCTATTTTGTGTTGTGGTGGAGGCAATTCTAAACATTCCTGGTTTAAGCACATTTGTGTTTCGAACCGCTTGGTTTCTATTCTGAGGCAAACTCTGTTGAGTGACTGGTTTAAATAAACCATCCGACACATTAGTTTTATTAACCGACTGTTTCGTTTGAAAACTTCTCATTTCAGGAGAATTTGAAAAAGGAGTCGGTTTTCCTAAAACTGATGGTTTTGGAATCCGTTGAGCATTTGGTTGTCGAACAACAGATGGTTTATCAAACTGAGTTTCCACAGACTTTCCTTTTGTTACCAGAATGAGTTTCTTTAACTCATTTATCACCATGTTCTTGTCTTGCATTTGAGCTTTCAAATCTTGTATTTCATGATATTGTTCACGTTCTTTTCGAAATACATTTGAAGCATTTTCTTTGCAAACTGGGTTGTTTTTCATCTGTTCTTTACAATGTTGTAAAGAAAGTTCAAGAGAAATCGAGTGTTTTTCAAGTTTAGCAAAACTCTTTAAAAGCTTATTATGAACTTCGTTATTAACAGATTCAGTTTGTTTCGAAAGCTTTTGTGCAAGACATTCACATTCTTTGACTTTATGAAGATACAAGCATTGTAATTCAGCATAAGCATTTAAATCAGACAGAGAATGCAAATATGAACATGTAACATCTTTAGACACACACTCTTCGATAAGTAGATCATACATATTTGAAAAATCAGCCTTTTCAGATTCAAGTTCGTCAACCTCGTTTTCAAGAGATTTAACGTACTCAAAATCTTCATGCATTTCTGTTTTAAGTTCGTGTTCAAATCGAAAACTGTCATTTTGTGACTTTATTGAAAGAGGCATGAGTAAGGTTTTTATCAAAAGTTCCATATCATGAGCAGTTGGCACCCAAAAATAATCACTAGTATGTTTAAACCAAGTTTGATCAACAATTTCCCTAAATTGATTGATGTTAAATGTCATTTCGTTAAAAACTTGTCTACTTTTACTAATGGATTTTGAAACGGGTAGAAAGGCAACGTTTTTAGCAATGTTTGGTTTTGTTCTAACAAACGGTTTTCTCCACATTGTCTTCCTAACTTCTTTTGCGCGTTCCAACTGATAAAGATACTCCAGTGAGGGTCCTTTAAAAATTTCATAAAGACTATTCTGATTAGTGTAATCATATGGTTTCACTTTGTCTTTATTCAATTTTGATCTACTCTCATTTTCAAGAGTCATGGTCTCTTCCCTTTCAGGGGCAAATCTGTTTGCATGATCAGAATTATCATATGGGATCTCATACAAACAGGGCTTTTCAGATTGAGCCTTTTTGAGGTACCTTGGATTGGCAAAGGTTAGTCTACCATTATATGTCGCGCATTTAGGTGCTAACATATGAATGGTCTGAATTGACTGATTACGAGTATAAACAATTTCGTTCAAAAACTTTAACTGTTTGTCCATTTCAATCATCTTGTCAATATCTTTTTCTTCTTTAACCTTTAAATCCGAAATGACCTTTGTATTCTCTTTGAGATAACCTTCCAGTTGTGACTTAGTTAAAAGACTCTTTTTGACTAAATCATCGTGTTTCTGATCAAGAACTGAAATTTCATAGGCTTTTGTCTTTAAACCTTCTTTAATTTCAATGTCTTTTAAAGCTAATAGTCCTAGAGTTTCATTTAACTTTGTTTGAAGAATCTCATAATCAATCGTCCGGTCATTAAAGGCTTTGTACTTCTCAAACTCATTCTGTTTGTTCTGAAGTGCAATCAGACAACTATCCCGACAACTAATAGCCTCCCCCAGAGCACTATTGGTTTCATCAAGGTTAGTTTTGCACTTTTCCAATTCTTGAGTCAATGATGCGTTTGCTTTCTTTAATTGCTTTAAAATCGTTTTGTTTTCCTCCGTATCCAGAGTTAAATTAGCAATTAAATTAGCAAGCGCATCACGCTCATCAACACATTCTACAGCATTTTGATCAACCTGATTATCATTAGTACATATATTTGATGAATCAGGAGTGACATTGCTATCATCCTTCTCCAAAACATATGTGTCGTTAATGGATTCAGGTTGCTCAGAATGTCGTCTCACATTGTCATACACATTACTTTCATCATGATTTTGTACCTGTTCCAATGGCTGACCAGTAGAACTGGATTCTTCAGGTGAGACCTCCTGAATCTTTGCCATGTAGCTGTAATGTGCTTCCAATTCCTGTTCATCAATCTCTTCATCCGTGTCCTCTAGCCAATCAGCTTGCTCAGCTTGCAGAGGAACACCTTGTTCAGCTTGTTTGCACATCATCATCTTTTCCTTGTGATACGCGTAGTCTTTAACCCGCTTTGGCTTCCTGCATTCCTTTGCATAGTGCCCATATCCCTTGCAGTTAAAGCACTGTATCCCAGTCTGTTGCACTACCTGACTGCCTACTGTTTCCCTAGCCCCAGCAACTGTCATTGTCCTTTGATTCCCAAACTGCCTTGACTGATTGTCATTGTTATACCTTGGTGTGGTATCTTCAGTCTTGTTCCTGGAGTTTGAAGAAGTTCGAAGGTTGTTGTTGGTAGGTTTGTAGAGCTTCTTGAAATACTTTGCAAGGAGTGCCAAATTCTTTTGCATTTCCTTGTCCCTCTGAGCTTGTTCAGGATCACTGTCTTCTTCAGAGACAGACTCAGATTGAGGTGTAATTGGTTTGGCGACCTCTTTGCCTTTGTGTCTGGTAGATGCACTTAGATGCACTTCAGTCTTTGGAAGATGATGTTGCATTTGATCTTTCTGATTTTTGATGTTCCTTGATAGTAAGTATCTGATATGGTTGAGCAGATCCGCCATGAGATTCTAATGGATTTGCACTTTTGCTATTCTCCTCAGAACGGATATCATTAACCTCCAAGGTTTGAAACTGCTTCAGAATATGTCAAAACAGTCTGGATAAAGAGACGATTCAAATTTGACATGCTCTTGACAGAAATCGTCCACAAATCTTTCTTGACCATTCTGGTTGAAGTTGTTATAGAAACTGAACATTCACATTGCATTGTTGAAACTTGCAAGCTTTTTCTTGTTAACTCCCATTCATCAATTTGTAACACCGTGAGTAATACACTCCATGGATTCTCCACTCGAGAATTAAACTTTCCAAATTCCCAGAAACAATTGGTCTCCACTTTACATCTAGTAACGTTCAACGATTCACCCTGTTTGTAGACTTTCAATGCTATCCACATTTCATTGCTGTGATGCAAGCATCAACATTGGAATAGAATGTCATCTCCAATAACCAGTTAAAGTAAGAAAATGCTTCTTTTCATACTGAAAAAAATTATTTTCTGTTTCTCTGGAGTCATGTTCATATACAGTTTCATAGTTTGTACAAGTTGTTGGAAACTGCAGGACGACCATCCTCTTCTGAACAGCTTGGATAAGTACACTTGTTGCATCGTAGCACCTCACTAGTAAGCTTATCATTTTTTCATTCCGACACCATTTCGGTTTTGTGTCAATGTACCGTAAAAACGTGATCCTCCATCTGTGAATAACTTCCTGTCCAAGCATTGGTGGTCAATCTTTCGACCAGCTGCCATTATAATTATTAGTGCATTTGACTATCTTCTTTGGAGGATGTTGACTGTTGTAGCATGATTAATGATTGGTTATTTGTTATAATAAAGTGTTAAAGATTTTGTTGGATCTTAGTGGCATATGATTGCTTGAAGTTTGTTATTTTGTAAGCAAATCACGTTCACGGGATTTAACACGTCTATATTAAAACCGATAAATGACTTTAACGGGATTTACAAAAATCAATAGACAACCTTGAAAGATTTGATACAGAATCACGCATAAAAATTCTAAAAAAATGAAAAATCGTTAATTTCTCATAGAAAACGATGTTATTGCCTTCGAAAAATCTTAACCAGCAAAGATTGTTACAGCGTGATCCGTACACGTTTATTCCTCTTCATTTGAGAGGTCACGGGCCTAAAACAGAGTTACGATCAAAAGATATGGCCGTTTTAACTGAAACCCTTTTCGTCACCACAAGTTTTCTAAAAAAACAAAATTCGTTCGGAGATCCAAAAAACAAGTTGAGCTCGTATGATATCGTTCCACTCGTTCGATTCCGCTTTGTTCGATCTCTCTCGAACACTCGATAAAAATCCGCTCGTTTCGATCCTCTCGTATTTCTATCGAAACCGGTCGTTCAGAGAGTCCTCTCGTTCGATCCGCACGTTCGATCCGCATCGTTCGCTTAATATTTTACGCTCGTATTTTAACCATCTCCCGTCGGAGATCGCTCGTTTATCGATCGCTCGTAATCGCGCCTATCCCGTCTCGTACTCGAATCCGCTCAAGTTCGTTCGCACTCGTTCCGGGTGAATCCGCTCAGTCTCGATCTCCGCTTGTCGAATTCATAAGGTAGGTATATATGATACCTCCTCGTCTCGTTCAATTCCAAACTTTTTTCCCTTCGTGCGGTTGTACAACGTTTTTTCAAACGAATCTACTTCGATCCTACCGTGTTTCCTATCGTTCGATACATCGTGACGTTACCACTTCTTAATCGTTCTGCTCTACGTATCTCCACAATACACAACGAAAAAGAGACACGGAAACAAAACTATGGGTGTCGAGTATTGATCAACCCAACTGCCGGAATTTTTCTTATATGCCACAACACCAAAAAAAAACCACGCTATCGCACCCACCCAGGCATTGATACCAATTGTAAGGGTTCCGATTTTACACTTCACTTCATACCCGAACCACAAATCGAAAATAAGAAAAAGAGAAATGAAAGGTAGAGAGATAAGTGAAGATGATACAGAAAAGAGATGAAATAAGATTTTTTGATATTAAAAAACTAGATATTGTCTCCTCAAAGAAAATATCTTAAATAATAATTTAGATATTTATAGAAAATAACTAAAAAAAATATGAAATGTTCCCGTACACACTTTAAATGTGACGCGCTGGATATTTAACTAGGACCCTGTGCAAACAGGGTTTTGTTTGGGAAAAAAACCCGAAACAAATACAATCATTAATAACAATCTGAAAACTCCAACCAAACTAACCTCAGACTTCCCAAATCCCGCGAATATGATCTACTATTACAACATACCACTCTACACGTAGAAATTACAAAGCTCACAAAAGCTTCTCGCCACGTAAGTGAACACCCGAGCTTCCTCTGTACGACACTCAATAATGAGGCAACACTAAGAGTTCAAAGCTTTTCTAGAATAATGCTATTTCTAGCTTATTACAAGATGAATTGAAAAACAAAAGAAGCTAAAATGGAGAATAAATGTAATCAAGATATCTAAACAAAAAATATAGCCCCAAGCTTTACAAAAATAACAAGAAAATTTCTAAGTGAAAAGTGCAAGTTTCAGCTTAAAGCTGGATTTGTAAGCTTTTCTAAATAAAGCTAAACAGCTTATTCTAGTCCTACAAAGCGTGAATTTGTAGAATATAAGGCTAATCTATGGATTTCTAAATCTAACCTAGATAAAAGGGAGGTTTCAAAATTAACAACTAAGAATGAAAATCAAAGAGTAAAATAAGCTATTAAAAATCTAAAATAGCTACTACACCTCCTTGCATTTTTCAAATAAGCCACCTTAAAGCTTAAACATGAAACACTAAATGAGACTTTACAAAAACATCATGTGATATACTAAGCATGATTGCTTAAAAACTTAACAATCCTAAACTCTGTACTTACAGGAATAGACTAAAAAGATGACTAGGAAATTGTTAGGCGCAGACAGCAGCTAGAAATGAGTTAAATTAACCTGCTGTATGCTCGATGTAATTGCAAATAACACAATGCAGGCATAAGTTTTGAGCGAAATGTGAGAAACCTTTACAATCTACTCACTAAGTATTACTAAACTATAATAAACCATTCTTGAACAATAAAATGCACAAAGAGACACTAAAATCTAAACTCACTTCAAACACATAAACTGCCCTGACGTGCTAGATCCAAAGTTTTGGCAACTCTAAACTATGTCAGTTTCTGAATCACACTCACGTCTAAAAACTTGAATATCACTAAAACTTGGTAAAATGACTAATAACGTCAACATCACCTCTAGTAAAGTGTTTTAACAAAGTTGTGTTGACTTTTAGAGTCAAATTAGCTTAACCCAAACACTCCATCACTAAGCATCCTAAACTTAAAGGATACAAGACTAAAAACTGATTTAAAAAACTAAAAACACTAAAAATCATTTTTATCTACTCACCCTAATCTGTCTCAGTTAAAGCTATTTGAGCTTTAAAAGTCCTAGCTGTAATAGGATTAAGCTACTTCTCCTCCTAGCTCATCACTACTACAATATAATGACAGAATATACCACTTAAGATTCTATGAACTAAACTCAGACTAATCCAATACATTTCATTACAAATCTAACTAAACAATTCTAAATGACCAATTAACATAAATAAGACTAAGAAATAAGCTCATTGATAAGCTAACTTTTATGCAAAAATTAATATACTAGATACCAACCTGGCATTGAAGAAGTCTACACATTATAAATTTCTATCCAGAAAGTTGTAAAGCTTATAAGGTTCCTAATGGCTTCCAAAGCCCTCAAAAACCAAGAACGTTTAAGCTCATTAAGACTGATATAAACAATCATTAATTTACTCCCCATAAGACCTTGCCAAACATGAATTAAATGAACACAAATTTGAACTCAAAATATGATTAAAACAGTATTTAAAAGATTTTTTATATCGATTGGATAACTTATGAGACTTAAGAAGCAGAAATAAGCTACAAAGAGCTTATTACCAGCTTATGACCAAATTCAACTTAATACATGAAAGTTATGAACACAAACTCAACTCAACTTACTTATTACTTTTAATATAGATTTACAAGAATAAAACAGGTAGAACAACGGAATTTAAAGTTTAAAACTTAATTCAAATCCAAAGAACATTACACGAAGGCTTAAAAAGAAAAATTACAAAGTAAACTGAAGAAAAATTAACTAACTACTAACTACTCATTTTCTTCTCTCTTTTATAGCTGAGTCTTCAAACCTTTGTTGTGTTTGTTTGGTGAGAGCAAACCAAAAACCAATCTTGACCCTTAATTCTTCAAAAATTATTCATCACAGCCGTTGGATGAGGTTTGGGGAATTGTGGGATTGCCAAATGGGATTAGGCTTTTAGTGGAGGAGGGGGGAAAGTTTTACCCATGGGGTGGTTTGGGTTGCAGGGTAAAACGGGTGAGATTAACCCGTGACTTGGTTTGGGGGGAAATTTGGGCGGGAGAAGTTGTTTGAGAGAGACAGAGTGTGGGTTTGTGGTTTTGGCAACATCGGCCCCTCAAAGTGTTTTGTTTGATTGCATACATGGTCCTTGTGGTTATATAACTTTGGGGACTTGGCAAAACAAGTCCCCAAGAGTTATATAACTCTTTGCGGGATTCGTCCTTGGGTGGTACAAGTATGGGGTGTTGGCAGAACTGCCCCCCCATTTGTTTCTTTGAGTGAATTGCAAAATCGGCCCTTGTCTTCTTTTTTCTCTTTTCTCTTATAAATATAAGTTTAAGGGTTTGGCAATTTCAACCCTTAAACTTATATTTCTTGATTTGTTGTCATGAGTGGGAGAGTGCCGCGTTTATGAATTCCACGGATGGGGGCATCACGTGGGTCCTGTTCTTCTATCACCGTAGAATATCTCCATCTCCGAGGATGGATTTGTTCTTCAAATTTCGACCAATACCGCTTTGATAGGTGCGCGAAGCTTGTGGATGCGATCTTTACTTAAGGCATCCCGCCTTTTTTGTTGTCACCCCTAGGCACTTGCGAATGGTTGAATCTATCAAAGCATGGATTAGCGACTTGGTTCCCTTTTTGTTCGAGGTACTTGAACCATGTTATTTCTTTAGCACGTATTCACCAACACATGTTGGCTACCTAACCGGGAGTTCACATTAGCTTCTAGGTTACGTACACCCATTCGAGCTGAAGCGTAGATCACCAAGTAGGGCTTCGTATTCCGCCTCGTTGTTCGTGGCTGTGAATTCAAAACGCAGTGCGTACGTGAATTCCATTCCTTCCGGGTTGGTGAGGATAAGGCCTGCGCCCGACCCGTCCACGCATGAAGATCCATCCGTGAATAAGATCCATGGTTCTGGGAGTTTGACCTCGCTCTGGGGGAGGACAATATCGGTTTCTGGTTTTTCGATGAGAAAATCCGCCAATATCTGTCCTTTCACTGCGGTGCGTGGTCTATAAGAGATGTTATGCTCCCCCAGCAGGACGCTCCACTTTTGCAATCGCCCCGACGCATCAGGTTTGGAAATAACCTGTTTGATGGGTTGATCTGTGATTACCGCTACTGGGTGCGCTTGGAAATACCTACGCAATCTTTTGGCGGCAAATACTAACGCCAGGATCAGCTTCTCCATCGCGCTATAGTTGATCTCCGTTTCTTTGAGTGCTTTACTTACGAAGTATACCGGTGTTTGTACGGAGTCCCTATCTGTTAGTAGTACGGCGCTAATTGCGCCATGCGTCGCAGATAGGTACATAATCAACTCTCCCTGGTCGGTGCAATAGGTGGGAAGTGCTGCTCCATATGCTGTTGAGCTGCGTGAAAGCTTCTTCTGCTTTCCGTAGTCCAACGGAAGTCTCCTTCTCCTCCCTCGCACACTTCTTGCGTGATTTTGAACAAGGGGAGTGCACTTGTCTGCTGTTGGATAGGAATTATGTTCAAACCGCTAACTTCCCATTTAACGACTGGATTCTTTCATCGTGGCTGGTGAAGGAAGTTGGTGACCGCTTAGTTTGTCTGGACACGGCTTTATGGGGGGAGATTTGTGGGGTGGGGCGTCCTGTTCCTATCAAGTTCCGAGGAACATGCCTTCTGTAGCACCAAAAGTGCACTTTTTAGGATTTAGCTTCATATTGATTTGTCGCAGTGCTCTGAAAGTTTCTACAATGTCGCGCACCAACTCGTCTTCGGTGTGGCTCTTTATAACAAGGTCATCGACATAGACTTCCAGGTTGCGGCCCACTTGTCCCTCGAACGGTTATCTACCAGTCGCTGGTAGGTGGCACCCGCATTCTTTAGGCCAAAAGGCATTCTTTGTATAGGCAATAGACACTTGACTTGTGTGATAGGCTGTTTTTTTCCTCGTCATCTTTGGCCCCCCATTTGGTTTGTGATACCCCTTATCTGCGTTAAGGAAACACTGAAGGGGTAGCGCATAAGGATTCCCATTTCACTCTATCTTCGGGTAGTGGATAGCAGTCTTGTGACATGCTTTGTTGAGGTCGGTGAAGTCCGCACATCCGCCAGTTACCATCGCTCTTTTGACCATAAACTGGTTGGAGGCCAGTCATGGTAATAGACTTCTCGCATGATACCTGCCTCCACAAGTTTATGTACCTCTCCAGATTGCCTTAGTGCGCTCTGGAAGGCTGCCCACGTTTTTTCTGCTCACTGGGGAATATCCCTGTCGGATTTTTAACTTGTGTTCAGTGATCGACCGTTGCAACACAGTCATGTGTTTTGGTTCCCATGCAAAGATATCGAGGTTTCGTTGCAAGAGTGCACACACAGCCGCCCTACCCGTATCAGACAGCGACCCCCCGATCGACACCTCTTGCTCCGGGTAGTCGGGATGAATCGCGACCTTCAAGTTTGTCACTTTGGTTGCGTGCTGCCTTTTAGTCTGCGTTACGTCACCTGTGACTGTGTTGCATTCTTTAGGAGGTGCGGCGTGTGTAGGATGGTGACAATTCGCCGTCGACGGGGAATTTTTAGCATCCTGTGGGCGTGGATGGGACCAGCGCGTACATCGGCTGAGTCCTGTCTTCGATAATGCCATTGTATTGGTGATGGTGATATGTTCACCATAAATTCATCAGGCTTGTCGTGGAGTGCTCTTTATTGCCAACTATAACTGGTTATCGTGTTGCCCCATGGGCCATATCTTTTCTCCCGGTGAGCCTGTCAACGACGTCGTGGCCGGGTTTACCTGACCTTTTTACTTCAGGGACGCAGTTTTTGGAAGCAATGTTCGTACAGGTATGTTCCGCAGATGCTTCCATGATGTACATGCGGTGGATGTCATGGACCCGCTGCATTATCTCAATGGATAAGTGGCTTCCACCATACGTTGTCAGTTAGTCCAAGTGGGGAAGAGATGGTACCTCCTGCCGAAAATTTTGACTGACTCTTTTTTGCTTAGTTTTCCGTGCCATGGACTGCACCATATGATGGATTCAGCCTTGTCTCTAGGTGCGTCTTTTTTGCCTCCGCCCCTTTGTTTATCTTTCCCTTCCTTGATGTTCTTCACCAGGTGATCCAATCTGCCCTCCTTGACCAATTTGTCAATTAACTGGCGCAGTTGGACACATTCATTGGTAGTATGACCCTTCTGCCTATGATACTCGCAGTATCCATTCCCCGCGCGCTGCTCTTCCGGAGTGCGCATTGGAGGTGGTTTTGGGAAGTTTGAGCCTTCTGTTGCGAGTATCTCCTTTGGGGTCATTGTCAGTGGGGTGTACTTGTCGTTCCCCCGCCCACCCCTCTGACTGCGGTAGTTGTTGTTGCGACTGCTACTCTGGTCGTTGGATTGTCTCCTGGAGTGTTCCTGTGACCTGTTGTTTGAGTAGCCTTTCCTGCTGTCCGCGGCGGCGGCTTCCCCTTGAATGAAGGACCTTGTACGTTTCATCAATTCATCAAAGGTTTGGGGAACCCTGTCATTCAGCCTTTTGATAAGTTCTGGGTTATTTATTCCATTCATAAACCCTGAGATCTTGAGAATTTCGGGACACGCCTTGACGTGTATGCATTCGTCCTTTATGGCGCTCCCTGTAGACGCTTGTGGACTCCCTTGGCGCTGTTTTTACTACCGGGCAAGCTCACAGGTGTATTTCTTGGATCACACTTCTTCCTTTGAGTAAAATTTAAGCGGAATGCCCTCCGCAACTCTTCAAAACCATCAATGCTTCTGCGTGGTAGTTTGCTGAACCAGTTCCGCCGCGTTTCCTCTAACGTGGAATTGAACATGTGGCACCACACGGGTTGTGGCCAGTTTTCAATGGTGGCCGCCGATTCGAAGATTTTTAGATGGTCATCAGGATCACCTGTCCCATCATAAGTTTTCACATTAGCGGGCATGCGCCTTCTCTTATCCTCCGAGAAATCACTAATGCGCCGCGCAAAGGCGTCGACTTTTGCGCGACGCATGGAAGAGACATGTCTTCGTCTTCACTGGTATCTGTTCTTGGATGGGCCGCCCCTTATAGGCCAGCCATTTTTGGGTAGAAAATTTGAATTCAAAATATTTATTTAAATAAAATATTTCTTTTAAATCTAAAAATGTTTTTGTAAAAGATATAAAAATGTTTGTGACATTTTTATAAAAACTAAGGTTAAATAAAAAAAATCCTTTGATCATGAAATGCATTAAGCATTTGTTTATTCATACCTTTAAGTGATTGAATTTTCAAAATGAAAATTTACTACAAATTACTTGTTTACGTTTAATTTTTCATTAATCGTTTTTACATTTTGTGATCATCAAAACATAGAGAGATCGAAAAATATTAATAACATTTTTAGGCATTATTTCTATCAACAATCTCCCCCTTTTTGTAGAATCAAAAAGGCTTCGCCGATGAATATTAGTAGAATCGACTGAAAAAAAATGCTCCCCCTTGATGTGTACTCCCCCTCGTTCGAGGGCACCAAGGAATCGAGCTATGGTAACTTTGCTAAAAAAACAAGTTAGAAGAACCACACCAATTTTTCTAACATATAAAGCAAAGCAAGGAAAAATAATAAGCAAGATAACAACCCAAAATAAAATTACACTCTAAAGCATAATACTAAAGATCAATTATTAAACATAGATATTGTGTATAAAACACACTCATGCATACATCAAATTTAAATAATATGCTAGAAGCATATTAAGACGATCATACATAAGTTTAATGCTACAAGGTCCTAATATTCGTAAATTTCCATAGGAAACCATTGGACTTGCTTGCAAAAGGAGAGGGTTGGCCATTTATTTGAAAGCGAGAAAAAGTAAGCATGTAATATGTTTAGTTGGTTGTTGGTGGAGAGTTTGGAGCGGAGGTGGTTGTTTGAGGGTAATCTCGGTGGACTTGAGGTGGTGTGTTAGCCTTAATTATATTAAGTCAAACAAGAATGTTATCAGAAAGTCAAACTAGGTCTTGTATTGTAATAGGCTAGTCGAGTTCAACGGGCTTGGATTGTAATCTAATATTGTCCATGTTTCGGGCTCAAAGCCTAAGTTATGCCAAGCCCGGCCCAAGTTACAAGCCCACACGCCTACTAGAAAGGTGCATGGCTAGGAGATTTGATAAGTCTTGAAGGCTTAATGTCATTCATGACATTTTCTCATACTATGAGCGATGGAGAAAGGTAAAGGTTGTATTGTGTGTCACCATTCGAGTGAGGGAGGAGTTTGAGCATGAAGCACACTAGCAACATGTGGATTGATGAGTAAGTGAGGAAATAAGGGTTGTGTTTGAGATTGATTGATGCTTTGTGGTGGAATGGAAGCTTGTCTAACATTAGTGTCACAAGAATCACTAAGTGGAAGTGAGTAAGATTGTAATTATACTAATAAAAGAAAATGAAAAATATTTTTGTACTTTTTATGTTTTTATAAAGAAAATATTCACAGATGTAAACACAAATTGTCAAATGTAACGAAATTCGTTTCACAGCCTCCCCGGCAGCGGCGCCAAAATTTGACTCGCGCAAACTCACCCCTTAAAACCTATCTATAAATGATATAAATACACCAAGGGACGAAATCACGCGAGAGCAATATAACCGGAAGCAGTATAGGGTGTCTCCGGGTCGTTATGTCCCAACGAGGCTGAAATGGAAAATCGAGAAACGATTGATGATTTGTGTATGAATGTCACAGGGAATGATTGGGCACTAAAACTGATAAAAATAAGCAAAAGCACATAAAAATAGCAAAGAGAATAAGCTAGAACAAGAATCAAAACTAGGAATGACAAAAACACTTTAAAACTTTAAACTAAGACACAAATAAGCTCAAATAAACTTAAGAAAAATCAAATGAGCTAAACTGACTCTAAATAAGCAAATATAAAAAGCAATTAAGCTAAATTTAACAAGATAAACACAACAGTACTAACAGTTTTAACTACCAGTACTAACTTGGAGTTAGTACTGCTAGGCTAAAGTTAGTACTGTTAGCTTAAGGTTAGTACTGCTAGGCTAACAAGACTTAAAGAATTAATAAATAAGCAAACAAGCTAAAACAGAAGTTCACCTAACCTTAATAAGCACTTAGTAATTGGAATAAGCAACTAGAATAAACTAAAATGATAAACTCTTGAAATTATTTTAAAAAGGGCAAATAAGTTTCTACTAAATTACTAGTCGACCTAAATAGGTTAATCTCTTTACCAAAGCTAAGAATCTTAAATAAGTTGAAATAATAAGCTGATAAGCTAAAATGGCCCACCAGTACTAACAGTTTTAACTGACAGTACTAACTTGGAGTTAGTACTGCTAGCTGAGTTAGTACTGCTACCTTTGAAATCCAAGAAAATGAACTAGCAGTACTAACTTGGAGTTAGTACTGGTAGCTTTAAGGTTAATACTGCTCCAAAAGTGAACTAGCAGTATTAACTTATAACTAACAGTTTTAACAAGTGAACTATCAGTACTAAGTAAGAAAGTAAAGTAAACACTTTTCAACTAGCAAATAAGCAAAATAAGCACTTAAAACAGTTATGAAGAAAATAAGAACAATAAGGAAAGAAAACTTACAACACCCTTGCTTCAAAAACAGGGTTCAAACAGAGAAGTGTCTAAGCCTCTAGCTTTGTATAAAGAGCTAGTGAGAGTCCATAAGCCCATCCAGAACTGGCTTATCATCCATAACATAAGCTGTGGTATATTAGAGAGTGATACTTATGATTTTCTCTTAACTATTTAACTTTTTATTTTTACTTGATGACAACAGCTTATGAGTAAGCTGTGGTGAGATGATTTTAAACACAAAACAATATGATTAAGAATCTTAACACTGGTATTGTAAGTTGACTTACAAACTTCAAACTTGCATTAAAACTTGGAAATGTTACAAAGCTGAAAGTAAAAGCTGTAAGTTACTTTGAAATTTAAGCTTAAGATTAAAAATTAATTAGTTGCTAAGAAAACTAAAAACTAGATGCCTCAAAGGCTTACAAAAAGCTCTATTTATAGCCAAAGCTTCATCTTGCAGCTTGTGCTTCTTTGGAGAGATAAAAACAAGTGTGCTTGTTGTGTGAGGAGAGACTAAAACAAATCCCAGCCTTTGATTTCTTTTGAGCTTCTTTGGAGACAATCTCAGCCATCGAAAATGCTTTGGGAAAGGTTAGGGATTGCCAACATGGACTTTATACTGCTGGGGGGTTAGTAGGGTGGAGGAAATGATTTTGGCTAGTAGGACGAATGGTTTTGCAGAAGAAAGTATGGCGACAATACCAGTTGTAACTGGGTTTTGTCTGGCTGAGAAAGAAGACTTTTTGGGGGATTTGGCAGTTTGTCCCCTCAAGTGTATACCAAAATTTATCTCTACCCGTTTGCAACTTTGGTCCCTCCTTTCTTATAACTTTGTAATACAACTTTAGACATGGCAGTATTAGCCCCTCAATTGAATTTTCTCATTTTGATGACTTTTGACTTTGTCCTTTCCACTCCGTGCTTGTATTTTTTGGCTTTCTTTTTGCTCCTTTTCTTGAATATCCGTTTCCTGCACAATACAAATGCAAACATACAAATACAATGTATTTTTGGTATGTTTTTAGTCATTTAGGTCCGCTTAATATAGAAAATGGTATGTGTATTTAAACACATATCAGTTGTTCCTAGGAACTACGACCCGAAAGGAGAAGGTTTTTAATAGCTTCGCGCTTTTCCACTCCTCCGCTCCTTTGTGCATTTGTCTTTTAAAGAGCTACCGTGAAACGAGTTAATTATTGGTTTAAGTTGTCTTATCTCATTTTGTCCGTTAATAAAATATGTTGCTTAAAAAATTAGAAAAGCCAAAAACAATCTTCTTTTTCTTCTTTTTCTTCTTATCCATTTAATTCTTTTATTATCCCTCTAAATTGTTTAAT
>BQNB010018616.1:47739-68036 GCA_026074375.1 Tanacetum coccineum
AAATTCAAGGAATGGTGGCAGCAACGGAGCCAAAGACCATCCAAAAGGCTGTGTAGATAGCGGGCACATTGACTGATGAAGCCCTTAGGAATGGATCCATAAAAAAGAACCACGAGAAGAAAGGGATTAGGGGAGAACCTAGCGAGGATAAGAATGTGAGAGACGATAACAAAAGGACTAGGACTAGAAATGCTTTTGCTACAACTTCAAACCCTGTTAGGGGAGGGTATACGGGTACGGCTCCCAAGTGTACCATCTGTAGCTATCACCATTCACCTGAGACACCTTGTCGCTCTTGTTTCAACTATAACCGCCTAGGTCATTTTGCTAAGGATTGTAGAGTGGCGCCTAGGAATGTGAACCCCGTCAATGCTAGAAACCCAGTTGCTAGAACATGTTTTGAGTGTGGTAGTACCGATCATATCAAGTCAGCTTATCCTAGGTTTAATCAGGCTTAGAGGCTAGGGGAAACCATCAGAACCAAGTCATGGCTGTTAATAGGGGTCAGGGTCACGGGAACCAAAGGAATCAGGAAAGAGGTAAGGCATTCATGTTGGGAGTAGAGGAGGCTCGCCAGGACCCAAACATCATAACGGGTATGTTTACTTTGAATGATCATTATGCCACTACCTTATTTGACTTTGGTGCTGACTATAGCTTAGTTTCCACTACCTTTATACCTCTGTTAGACATAGAGCCTAGTGATTTAGGCTTTAGTTATGAGATTGAGATAGCTAGCGGGCAGCTAGTAGAGATTGATAAGGTTATTAAGGGGTACAAACTAGAAATAGAAGGTCACGTATTTAACATTAACTTGATACCGTTTGGAAGCGGGAGTTTTGATGTAATTATAAGAATGGATTAGTTATCTGACCATAAGGCTGAGATCATTTGTCATGAGAAAGTAGCAAGGATACCACTACTAGATGGAAAGGTGCTTAGGGTTTTAGGAGAGAAACCAGAAGAAAAGATGAGGCAGTTAATGAGTGCTAAGGCTAATGAGAAGAAACAAGAAGAGATAGTAGTATTGAAAGATTTTCCCAAGGTATTCCCGGATGACCTATCTGGATTGCCGCCTGTTTGAGAAATTGAGTTTTGAATAGAGTTAATTCCTGGAGCAACGCCGGTTGCAAAGTCTCCCTATTGTTTGGCACCTTTTGAATTGGAGGAGTTTTCGGGACAACTCAAAGAACTCCAAAACAAAGGTTTCATTCGACCAAGCTTATCGACTTGGGGAGCACCGGTATTGTTTGTTAAGAAAAAGGACATATCCTTTAGGATGTGTATTGATTATAGAGAACTGAACAAGTTGACCATTAAGAATCGTTATCCACTCCCTAGATAGACGACTTATTTGACCAACTACAAGGGTCGCAGTTTTTCTCAAAGATAGATCTTAGGTCCGGATACCATCAGCTGAGAGTGCATGAGGATGACATTCCAAAGACCGCGTTTAGAACTCGTTATGGACATTTTGAGTTCACAGTAATGCCCTTTGGTCTGACTAATGCACCAGCGGTATTCATGGATTTAATGAACAGAGTTTGTAGGCCTTATCTCGATAAGTTTGTGATAGTGTTTATAGACGATATCTTAATCTACTCTAAGACCCGGGAGGAGCATGAAGCGCACCTAGGACTAGTCTTAGAATTGCTTAAGAAAGAGAAACTACATGCTAAGTTTTCTAACTGTGAATTCTGGCTAAGAGAAGTGCAGTTTCTTAGGCATGTGATAAATGGCAATGAGATTCATGTAGACCCTAGTAAGATTGAAGCTGTTAAGAATTAGAAAGCCCCTAGAACTCCATCTGAGGTTCATTCATTCTTAGGATTGGCTGGATATTACCGTAGGTTCATTGAGGACTTTTCTAAGATAGCTAAGCCGCTTACTGTCTTGACTCAGAAAAGTAAGACCTTTGATTGGGGTGAGGAACAGGAGAATGCGTTTCAAACTTTGAAGGATAAGTTGTGTAATGCACCTGTTCTAGCTCTCTCTGATGGACCAAAGGATTTTGTGGTGTATTGTGATGCGTCTGGCCTAGGATTAGGTTGTGTGTTGATGCAAAGAGGTAAGGTGATAGCCTACGCATCTAGGCAATTGAAAATTTACGAGAAGAATTATATGACCCATGATCTGGAACTAGGAGCGGTTGTGTTTGCACTTAAGATTTAGAGACATTATTTTTATGGGACAAAGAGTGTCATATATACGGATCATAAGAGTTTCTAGCATATCTTTAGTCAGAAAGAGTTGAATATGCGATAGCGTCGCTGGATAGAGTTGTTTAGTGATTATGACTGTGAAATCTGTTACCACCTTGGTAAGGCTAATGTAGTGGTCGATGCCCTAAGTAGGAAGGAAATAGTAAAGCCTAAGAGAGTTAGAGCTATGAATATGACCCTTCAGTCGAGTATCAAGGATAGGATACTAGCGGCTCAGAAGGAGGCGTCTGATGAGTCTGCAGGATTGGAGAAAGGTTTAGATGAGATGATTAAACTTAGGAATGATAGAGCGCTGTATTACTTGGATCGAATATGGGTCCCTTTGAAGGGTAATATGAGAACACTGATAATGGACAAAGCCCATAAATCAAAGTACTATGTACACCCAAGAGTTGATAAGATGTATTATGACCTTAGAGATAGGTATTGGTGGCCGGGTATGAAGAAATACATAGCTGTGTATGTGAGTAAGTGTTTGACTTGTTTGAAGGTTAAGGCTGAGCATCAGAGGCCATCTGGCTTGCTGTAGCAACCTGAGATTCCCGAATGGAAATAGGAAGGAATAGCTATGGATTTTGTGACTAAGTTGCCTAGGACTAGTAGTGGGCACGACACAATCTGGGTCATTGTGGACCGATTGACTAAGTCTGCTCATTTTCTACCTATGCGTGAGGATTATAAGATGGAGAGGTTAGCTAGGCTATACTTGAATGAGATTGTTGCTAGGCATGGTGTGCCGATCTCGATCATATCTGATCGTGATAGTCGGTTCACGTCGAGGTTTTGGCAGTCAATGCAAGAGGCATTAGGAACCCGGTTAGACATGAGTACGGCTTACCACCCTCAGACCGATGGTCAGAGTGAGCGTACTATTCAGACTTTGGAAGACATGCTTAGAGCGTGCGTCCTAGACTTCGGGGGAAGTTGGGATGTTCATCTTCCATTAGTTGAGTTTTCGTATAACAATAGTTATCATTCTAGTGTGAGATGTGCGCCGTTTGAGGCTTTGTATGGTAGGAAGTGTCGTTCCCCGATTATGTGGGCTGAGGTTGGAGAGGGTCAGTTGATAGGACCTGAGTTAGTGCAAGAGACCACTAAGAAGATCTCGCAGATTAAGGATAGACTTAAGGCTGCGCGTGATCGTCAGAAAAGTTATGCTGATAAGAGGAGGAAGCCTCTAGAGTTTAGTGTAGGTGACTATGTCTTGCTCAAAGTGTCGCCTTGGAAAGGTGTGGTACGCTTTGGGAAGAAAGGTAAAATAGCACCTATGTTTATTGGACCTTTTGAGATCATAGAGAAAGTATGCCCCGTAGCTTACAGGTTAGATTTGCCTGAGGAGTTGGATGGTGTTCATGACACGTTCCACGTGTCGAACCTTAAGAAGTGTTTGGCTGATCCAATACTGCAAGTGCCTTTGGATGAGATCCAAGTAGATGCCAAGTTAAACTTTGTGGAAGAGCCTATAGAAATTTTGGAAAGAGAGTTTAAGAAGTTGAAGCGGAATAGAATTGCCATCGTCAAGGATTGGTGGAATTCGAGATGTAGTCCTGAATTTACGTGGGAACATGAAGATCAGATGAAGCTTAAGTATCCGCATCTATTTAGTGCTGATAGTGGTTGAATTTCTGAGGCAAAATTCTTTTAAGGGGGGTTAAATGTAAGCCTTGCCCTTTTCGTGTTTTAAATATTCTAATTTAGTCCTTCGACTATTTGACGTTTGACAGTTATTTAGAATATTGTACCGAATAGACGGTGGTGAATTTATGAGATATGAAGCATTTTATGGTTTATTGTATATAGAAAGCCTTATTGGAGGATACTATTATGCTACGTAAGTTCTGGGTGGTTGACCCGTGAATTTTTGAGAAATGCCAAAAAACGAGTTCCGACACGTCCGTTAATGTCCAAATGAGTTTTTGGGAGGTCTTATATGGAAATATGTCAAGTAAATACTCTAAGTTATTGGAAAAATATTTTTAAGGTGAATAAAAATGCTAAATAACTTTGGAGAATATTTTACGGTCAAGTTTTACGAGCTTTTAAGTGATTCCGACACGAAAACGAAGACCCCGAGCCCCTAGGATACCCCTAGCCGGCTATAGAACAAGGTGGGAGACAAGATGGCTTATTTTTAGCACCAAGGGTCCCAACCTTGGTACATATGAATTGTCTTGCCCTAGAACACACATTGTACATGCATTTTGAATAAAAAAAACACACACACCTCTCTCTCTTTCTCTCTTGTTTTCGTCCAAACACCTAGAACACACACAGACTTTTATTTTTCAAACCTTGATCAAAAACATGAAAATTGGTGATAATTTGGGTTGATTCTAATAATCGGGTATTCATTAAAACAACGTTTGGGTTGTCCAGTTCGCGTCGAAAATTATTTTGAAGACCATTTTTGTAAGTCTTTCAAATTTATTTCTAACTTGTACTTTTGGGTTGCTTGTTATGCATAGATGTTAGTTGTACAGCCCGATTGTTAAAAATCGAAAGCAAAAAGTTTACAAATGGATGTTTAGGGTGCGTTTGGGATTCGAAATAAAAAGGGAAAACATAAGGTTTTGTTAGTTTTGATGTTGTGGTCGTGATGGTTGAAAAACATATGTTTGCTATGTAGCTTATTTTATATATAACTTATTTTGGCTTATTTATTGGTTCGAATAAGCTTATTTTGAGCTTATTAGCTCACGACATCAAAAGGAAATACAAGAAGGGTATTTTTGGTTATTTTTCTAGTATGTTATATTTTTGTGGACTAATATTATAGCTTATGGTGATAACCAAATACGATACATAGCTTATTAGCTTATTTTCAAGCATAATAATTAGATTTTGGAGCTTATGGGCTCACAACCCAATAAGCAATCAATAAGTCTGGCTTATTGTGGTCCGAATTACTTTATTACTTATTGGGGGTTTTTGGTTAGATAGGTTACCAAACTATCAACTTTTGTTCGCCTAAGTTACTAAACTTTTTTTTGTTCAATTGGGTTACTGGACTATCGAAGTTTGTCTTTCCGCCGTAAGGTTATGACACTCTAAAGTGTGTTCAATCAAGTTACCCCGTATATTGGAAACCGGTTGATTTTTTTATTTCCTTATCCACGTCAGATTTTTGTAGGACCCGTTAGCCAAGTCAGCTTTCCACTTGTATTTAATCTTTATAAACAAACAAAGGGTCAACCCTACCCCCCAAATATTTTTACCCATCCTCCTCACTCATCTAGGGTTTACTTCCAAGATCCCCAATTAAGCATAACCCTTAAAATGGCAAATAACAATCTTTGTTGGTGTGGATTATTAGCTACATATAGAACTTCATGGACAATGGACAACCTAGATCGACGATTTCTTGGTTGCCCTAACTACTTGGATCCTAACCTGAATTGCAATTACTTTACGTGGGTGGATTGTGAATTGCCAAATCAGTGGTATCAAAGAAGGATGTATCTTCTTCATTCCAATCTAAGGACTGTTTAAAATGATTTGAGGGTTGCTCAAAATGTTTTAAGGGCTGCTCAAGATGATTTGAGGGCTGCTCAAGATGAATTGGTACAAGTGAATGCTGAAAGGGGCCGTGTTGCATTTTTTAACAAGGTGTTGATGCTTTTAGTAGTGGCTATGGTCCTTATTAAGTTTATGTAGTTGTATTAGGTTTATGCTTTTGGTGTTGTATTAGGTTTATGTAGCTTTTATTTGGTATTGGTAGGTCTTTTCTGTAATGGTATTAGGTTAATGTAATCATATTTTGCTATGAATGAAATATAAAGTTTTGTATATGTTCTTGCACCTTATGACATCCATCAGTAGATACTAAATAATGACATCCATCAATAGTTAAAAAACTAGCATTCATTCATTCCATTGCCAAGTCATACAAAATAATTACATCCATCAGTAGATACTAAAGTTAAGCTATACAACAGCCAAACCTAGTTAAGTTACCATCCTGAGTTTAATTGCCACTAGCAGATACAAAATAAGGGCAAATACTTTTGGTTCACAATTCATTTAAATAAAACAATAAATAGCTGATTTAACATGCAGTGAATTTTCTAGTGTCAATCCTGGTCCAGGTGAGACAGGCTTGCTAAACTTGATCATTTTGATTCTTTTAGACTCCATCCTCATGATTGGTGCAGGAACATTTAGTGCAGGTTGATTTAGTGCAGGAACATTTTGTACAGGTTGATTTGGTGCAGGAACATTTGATACAAGTTCATCAATTGGATCTTGTGATGCCATTGGTTGTGTACCAGTCAATGAAATTTCATCAGCGCCTAACAGATCAGCTGGGCTTCCATCATATGGCCATGCAGGGACTGGTATTCCTTGCATATTCTGTATATAGTTAACAAGATGTTAAGGCAAAACAACCAAATATATGGATAAATACAATGAAAAATTTTAACATCACTTACTCCTACCATTGTCTCTCCATCAATAGGATCCTATGAAACACCATAACCAATTGGCCTTATACCATGAGGGTAAACACTTGACTTTGATCCATCACCCCTTCCTCTTTGCCTATCTGCTTTACCATTAACTCTTTTGAACACTTGAGACCCTTGAATACCACTAGCAGACCCTTGACTTCACCATACATTGCAGATCCTTGTGCGGAACCTAGTGCAGAACCTTGAATACCACCCCCTTGTCCTAACCCCCCCCCCTATACAACTGGTAGAACCTTGACTACCACCCCTATAGTCGTAACCCCCCCCTCTACAACTTGTAGAACCTTGACTACCACCCCTAGAATCTTGACTACCACCCTAGAACCTTGACCACCCCTAGCACTTTGACTACCACTAGCAGACCCACCACCTCTAGTAGTTTTACCACCCCTAACAGAACTACCACTAGTAGAACCACCCCTAGCAGACCCACCACCCCTAGTAGACCCACCACCCCTAACAGAACTACCACTTTGCTCCTTGATACCCATTTGATAGACCCTTCCCTTCACTTTTGTTTGGACAACTCCTAAGATTATGTCCCTCTTTTTGCATATAAAACAGTGCATGATTACCCCTTTTCTTCCCAACCTAGTTCTATTCCCATCATCCTTTTCACCTGCATCTCTTTTTATTTTATGGGGTGGTCTTCCAAGCATCTTTTTAACAACTGGAGGCAATGGTTTTGTATACTCTGTGGTTGGTCATTGATCCATGCCATTCATACCCTCAATGTAAGTAGAGTAAGCAGAAATAAACATATGCTTACCATACCAATCAGAGATATAGTCTTTAGGATCCTTATGCAGAAAGTAAATAGCTGCACATCCATGTTGACATGGTATACCAGAAAACTGCCAAGCTCTACAACTGCAAGTCATCATCCTTTCATCTACTCTGAATCCATCATAACCATTTCTTACCTCAAATTTTCTTTCCCCACTTGGTACCACTTTCTAATTCCTGGACAAATCATTACATTAGTGTTAAACAAATGTATAAAGAAACTTATGCAAATTGTTTAAATTGTATGAATATACCTGTGCAAATCCTTGATGATTTCAAATTTCTTTCTAATGTTTGGACAAATTCCATCATTCCATTTCTCATGCTTTTCCCTCATCTTCTGCATCCTTTCCATTGTCACCAACCTTATATCTTCAAGCATGTTTATAATGGGTTTCCTTCTTGCTTCCACTATTAGTGCATTGAAGCATTCACCAATTCCATTCTCAACGGCATCACATGCTTTATCAGTACTAAAGAAAGCCCTACTCCAGCTTTTAAGTTTTCTTTCCATCAAGTGCTTGTGTGAATCCATGCTAACACTCTTCATCTCAGACATTATCCTTTCAAACTTAGCTGGGTAAGTTGCCTTAGCTGCTTTCCAGAAAAGGTTCCTATACACAACACCATTAAACTTCTTTCTGAAGTTGGCATAAACATGCCTAGCACACTGTCTGTGTTATGCTAAAGGAATTATTTCTTTAGCAGCTTCTATCAGTCCCTAAAAGAAACAAATAATGGTTAAGTATAGATACATAAATGAATACCTTTAATCTAAAAGTATAGACATTATACCTTGTGCTGATCTGAAATGATGGTAAGACCTGCACCAGAATCTATACCTAATTCATCAATCAAGCATTTGATAAACCAACTCTAATTTTCCTTGTTCTCAACACTAACAACTGCCCATGCAATGGGATAGATTTGATTATTTCCATCCCTTCCAACAGCTGACAACAATTCCCCTTTGCATATTGTTTTTAGAAAGCAACCATCCAGACCTATGACCCTCCTACACCCTTGTAACCATCCTTGTTTCACACCCTTAAAGCAAACATAGAATGTCTTGAAGTAGTTCTTTCCATCAGGCATGTTATCAACACCTAACTTACAAGTACTCCCTGGATTAGAATTCAAAATCTTTGAGGCATAAGACCATAACATTTTATAGTGATCCTCTAAGCATGTCTGGTATTAGTTTAAAGCTTTCTTCTTTCCTCTTCAAGCTTGACTAAGAGCGACCTTGCATTTGTATTTCTTCAAAATTAATTCCACAATTTCCCTAATCTTAATATTTGGATTATCATGATCTTTTTGGCATAATTCCTAGAAATCCAATCACTTGTAATCAAAGTCCCATACTCATATGTCCTAGAACATGCATGTTGATCAATAAGAGTTTTAATTTGAAAAGATTTTTCCCTTGACATCCATGATGCCCATAATCTAAAAGGACATTTCATTTCTACTGAATCTTTACTACATTTAGCATGTAGTTTCCTAGGGGTATTAACATCATAATACAACTTATATCCATTTGCTAAAGCATAAAAGGCCAAAGCTCTTTTCAATTGTTCCGGACTTTCATACCTTTCACCCAATACTTGTTTCATCAACTTCCATTTTATAGAAGGATCATGGATTGGGAACTGATCACCAACAAAATCATGATCTTCTGCTAAAGGCCTTATATATGTATCAACATATTCCTCCCTATCCAATGCAGAGTAAATCCTAGTCAAGAATGTTGCATCAAACATTTAAGAAGGTTTCTGCCTAGGTTTAGGGGCTATCTTTTGAGTTCTAATTTCAAATAATTCTTCCTCACCATTAGACAAATGATCAACAGAGGCTGTATCACTATCTTCTTCACTAAAATAATCAAAAAGATCATCTTCTAGGTCACTATCACTACCATCTCCCCCATTTAACTCAAACACAGAACTGGACAGATAAATATCCACAACAAAATCATTTTTTTACCACAATCTACACATTCCTTTAACTGAGCATCAGAATTTAAACACCTTAAACCACTATCCAAATCTTTACCGGGCAACAAATAAAACATACTTTTAACCTCACCAGAAAATTCACTCCTTATCAATCTACCTATTGCATCATAATCCATAGAAGAAAGATCAACATTTTCTACTTTTGAGAGAATTTCAAAGTCACAGGTGAGAGGGTTTCTTACAAAAGAACCACCACGATGGAAGTTTGTCACAAAGTTGGAAGATTGAGATGATGATGCCATCTGTGACAAATATCAAACAAGACAAATGTTAATTCGAAAGTTCTATAAATATTACATAAAAACCCTAAATGAAAATCAAATTAAAAGCCCTAATTTGGATAAACGAAAACACAATTAAAAATGCGTGTGATTATTACCTGTTTAAGTAGATGGCAACTGGATTCAACCAACTTCAAAAGTTTCAATTGTTAATGGAAATGGGGTTAGATGAATTTGTCTGAGTGAATTGAATATGTGTATGAATTATGTTAAAATGAATCGGATTATTTAATTTATTATAAAAAGATTTTTAATATACAAAATATATAAAAGGTCAAAAGCCACGCTGGCAATGCAACCGGGAATCAACACTACTTATTTTTAGGCTTAATAATTAGATTTTGGAGCTTATGGGCTCACGGCCTAATAAGCAATCAATAAGTTGTGGCTTATTCATGGCATATTGTGGTCCGGATTACTTTATTACTTATTGATTTGAGCTTATATATGCTATTGGGCCTTGGTTTTGGGCTTAGAACGTATGTTGGATACATAAAAAGTATAATGGATCCTTATTGGGCCTTAAACCTCAATAAGCGTTAACTAGTCGTTTTGGGAGTTTTGACGAGCTTTTGGAAAGTGAAATGTACATGTGAAGTTATATTGAAAGTCATTTTGAGAAAGAATTTTGGTAGACGTTGTGAAATGTGATTTTTGGAATTTGGTTCAGAAAGTGTCAAAATGTCAAAAAATAAGGTTTGATAACCTTGGGAAATGTCATATAAACGTACGGGCCATGCCGAAATTTCGTAAAAAGTCTATACTTAGAATTTTACTTGAAACGTAAATTTTATTTTTATAATAAAATATTATTATTTTATTATTTTAATAAGTCGACTAAAAGGCAAAAAATATAATTTTTCCTCAAAACTTTTCCAGAATGATTAACAAACATAATTGTTTAATTTCGTATAATATAAATAATGTATTTATGGTAACTAAGTGTACTGAATGAACTTGTCGAAATATATACTCATATTACTTATTTATTTTGCTAAATAGTATAAGTCTAAGTATATTGCACTTAGATATGGATTTGATATGGTATTTTGGAGTTATGTCGTCAACCATCACACCACTAAAATATTTAAGATAATCGTATAACGCATCTAACCTCTATGCATCGAAACCGGGAAAAACTGTTTGGAAATGAATGATTTAAAATGGGACATTAACTGGACTAGGTCGTGTGCGGACGTCGTTGCATTTGCTTGTGTGATATTGAGATTTCCGTGGAGACAGTTTGCTTGAGGTGAGTTCCCATAGCCCTACTTTTTACTGTTTTTCTGTTGGGGAAAAATAATACTCAAATGTGTTTTGAACTGTTTTTCTAAATTGTACAAAACATGATTTTGGTTTTGGGACAATCTATGTGCTTATGACTGCTATGTGAATGATATGCATTGGTATGCTATGCTGTGTGATCTTTCTGTGTGGTTCTTCACCCTAATTAGCTCCAGGTGGTAGGCTTTAGGTGTGGTATGTTATCGGGGTTGTGACCCTAAGAGCGTTGGTATGCGCTGGTGATCAGACTAGCGGGGATGCTAGGTCTGGATACATGATTAG
The DNA here is from genome assembly GCA_026074375.1 of Tanacetum coccineum. Classification (NCBI taxonomy): domain Eukaryota; kingdom Viridiplantae; phylum Streptophyta; class Magnoliopsida; order Asterales; family Asteraceae; genus Tanacetum; species Tanacetum coccineum. The sequence goes on from BQNB010018616.1 coordinate 59,082, forward strand.
CAGGGATGCTAAGTCATGGGTTTGTTTGCATAAATTCACTTTCATATAGCACAATTGTCCAACCCTATGAGATATTGGCACAACGACTGAGTTTTGAGTCAAAACCTACGAGCTCACCAACATTATTGTTGACATTTTCGAGTATTATTTTCAGGTGATGTTAATGATCGTTAGAGTATGGTGCTTGTAGCAAACTTTAGAGAATCCTATAGGAATCTTGTTTGAAAAGTCTGTCATTTGATGTTCGTTTTGGATTTGGTTTTCTTGAGGATCGAGATAAGATTTTATGGACCCCTACGAGGGCTTAAGTTTGTAATAATTGACGACTATGTGTTGTGTTCTTGATTTGGGACATCACTCAAGGTTGTATTGAGATTGATGGTCATCATGACACCTTTCATTTATGTATTTTAGATTTCTCTATTTTGCATCTTATGTTGTGATTGATCATTACGTCACATTCTCGTGTTTTCGCCGCTGACGGGGTGTGACAGTTGGCCTCTAATTTCGAGAACTATATGATGATGGATCACATTACAATGAATGCCCTATGGAAATTCTAGAAGAAAAATAATGATCAAAAGGGCACAACTTTTAGAAGGATTAATGAGGGAGTCAATAATAATAGAGAGCCTTGTGATGATAGATTAGAAGACTCAGAAAATGAGAACGAAGTTGCTGAAATCTTTAGAATCGAGACCGACGTGTTCAATTACGAAAGTCCCATGTGCAAGGCACTCGATGAATTCAACTATCTTCTTAAAATCGACCCCGATGTGCTAACTAAATACATTCCAGGATTTAAAACTTATGAGCAATTCAAGAATGATTGGATCTACAAATGGAATGATAAAATACCATGGGTAAGCGAAAAGCCTTGGATACCTGATGGAATTTGGAAAGAGCCCGATCCAGTTAAACATTATTGTGAGCCTTTTAATTATAAAAATAGGTGTTCAAAGTGGCCTACTTGTAGCTGGAAAGAGGATGGACGCTACAATGGGGGAAATTTGCATGGATAATATATTATTAGGAATCAAATCCACTATCAGAACTACGAATGGTATGAAGCACTAGTTAATTGCGAACTAAAAGATGAAGCACTAAGAAATAAGGCTGAATTAGAGAAATCAATGAACCATGAAGGAGAGTCAAGTGATGATGCATGGAGCAACTACTTACCCATTGACGAATGGAGTGATCAAGGAGAAGGTGATAACACGAAACCCTATGTCAACCACAACCCCTACCTCGATATAGCACAACTATTTAATAGTCATACTAAAAAGCAAGGAGGAGGGGATGATCAAGAAAAGAATGAGAACATCGGAGAAGATGATGACCACTTGGTTCGAGGGGATGCACAATTAAACAATGAATGTTGAAAGTATAAAATTTATCGAAAACCCCTATACAAAACCACCTGAGTGCAAAACTAAAGGATTCGAGGTTGTCAAGTATATATTTGGACCAACGAAAAGATACGTAGTTGTGAAGAAGCATGAAGAATACGAATGGACGACAACCAACGAAAATGCGTGTCATGCCTACCAAGACATCTTCCAAAAGATGGATGACGGATGGTCCCTGACAAAGGTGGAGTGAAGAAGCTGAAGGAAAAAGTCTAACTTAAAGACTAGCTGAAAGAAAAGTGTTTTTCGGGAGACAACCCAGTTGTTTTTCATTTTATTATCGAGTCTGTCTTCCCAGACATTGATACGGCGTATTCGTACCATCCCATACGTCGTATCGAATGTCTGGACGTTATCCAATCTTTTAATTTTCTGCATTTAAAAACTTTTCTATCAGATTTTCTATGCTGCGTATTCGTTAAACGAATACAGCGTATTAGTTAATCTGACTCGTACTTAGGATTTTTAACACAGGTTAAGATATGGCGTATCCGCCTCAAACCATACGGCATATCGATTTCCTGTTCGCTTTCTAGGATTTTATTTTCTAACCAAGCAGATACAACCGAGATAGAATTGCATTGTTTTCTCATTGATTGATACAGGAGCTTGCTAAGCAATGTAACATGATTAGTGGTATGCTTATTTTTTGAAATTACTATGTGCATGCTATTCCAGCTAGGATTCAGACGCTATCGCACACACAATCTTGCTCATAAACGTAACATGGAGGATCATACCGAGCAAATCTCAAGGGAGTTTCCCGTTCTAATTTTTTATATTTCCTATATTTATACAATGAGAGCATTGTATATCTCAAGTGGGGGAGGAAAATTAGAATGCTTACTTGTCCTTGTTTTCACAATAATATTCTTAATATGCTTAATTTATGCCTAAAATTTAAATAAATTTAGCTTACTTTTTGTGAAATTATTATCCACATAACCTTGCACACATAACCCTTGTTAGATATTATGAGGATTTAGACTTATCCGTTTCTAAATTTTTTCCCAAATTCCACAAAAATATGAGTGTGCCGGTGACTGCAGTAAACTTTATAACTTGGCTTGGTATATCTATTCGAGACCACAATAATAAGCATTATTTCTAATAGATGGAGTGACTTTTCTAAACTGGTAAATTTATAGGATTACACCAAAAAGCCTATACATGTTTTATTAACTAACTACACCGGTTAGTTAACCCCCGTATAAACCCTTTGTTTACTCTCATTTTAAGAGTAAGATACCCCTAGAAAAACCCGTAGAGCCATGAGTTTAGGATTAAACCCCAAATGTTTCGTTACACCCTTACACCTTAGCCTACCCTATTAGATTAGTCCTTAATCAATCGCTAGTTACTTTGTGTAAAGTATTGTACTTCCTGTGTCATGAGTCTATCTTTTCTACCCATAATATGGTCGGGAAATTGCACAACGCGATGGTGATTTTTTTATCTCGGGTTTGGTCGGGAAGTTGCACAATGCAACAGGAATGTAAAAGTAGTAGTTCGCTCGTGTATTTTTACTACTTCGTTATTATGATCGGATATCAATTATTCAGATTTATCATAGTCATGAGATGGTGAAATTCTACACATTAGTTTTATTACCAGTTTTTAGTGTTAAAAAAATAATCATAAAAATACAAAAAAAGATGTTTGTGGAGTATTGTTGTATTAGAGTTGGTACGTAATATAAACCAACTATGTAAAAGTATGTATAAAGTGGCAAAAGGTGCCACTAGAGTTGTAATTAAGATGATTAAGAGTTGACCGTTATGGGAACGCTAACTTAGGTTGTTTTCATTGATCTATTGATCAAGATATTCTTTGAGTCTGATTCGTGTCTTCAAAAGCGTTGATTATTTCATGTTAGAAACAAGAGTTAGTCTACCAATTTGTGTCTTTATCAAGGGATGGTCGAGAAAGTAACTAGCTACATTGTGCCTAGGACTATATCTATTTGTTTCATTTTCTTTAACAATAATTATTTTCCCTTTCCTAATTCCTATCCTTTGGTCTTACTCGAATGAGGATGTGAGCAATCATGCATGTCTATTCCGTCGTTACGGCCATGTATGTGTGATTTTGTCCGCCTTGTTGGTTTATTACTATTGGATAAAGAGTTAGAAGATCCATTCCCTATATTACTCTTCGCCCTAACCCTTTGTTAGATATTAGAAAAAGACTCGGTCACCCCATGTATTTTACTGTTCAATATAGCTCGTAGTTTAATAGGTAAACGTATGACTTTCGGTATTGAACCGGGTACTAATACCCGGTGTATTGTAAGAACTATAAATACCTCTTCCAACTTTGGAAGAGGTAAGCATCTATTCATTTTACACACACTCTTAAGTGTGTTTTTATTAGTTTCTCTCAACCATTCTCTCTCTAACTTTCTCTCTCTAGATCTCTCTAGATCTATACATGTTTGTGTGAATTCGGGATCCTACAATTGGCATCAGAGCTACATGGTTGGATTCGTGATTGATTCTAGTGGTTAAACAAGATCAAATTCGTGTTTATTTTGATGCTCAAAAAGCCCACGGCTCACTTTTTTGATTTGGCTTATTCATGTGTTAATCTTGGATGCTACTTGTTCTATCTACATAAAAGGTTAGATTGTTAACAATTTCATGTGGTAAACAAGCTCCTAGTTCGAATTATAAGCTAATATAGGTTGGTGTTCTTCGTGGAGAGTTGCCTCATAGTGGAAGATTCACTAGGAAATACATGTTATGGATGTTTAAGCTTATAAGGGTTGGTTAGTATTACAATCATCTAGCTTAGTTCGTGGTTAAAAAGCTTTTTATGAGTTGATTTGGCTAAATTCGAATGTATGTGCTTGGTGGCGAGTTGACAATTAAAGGGGACAAGATCCACTTTTCAAGGAAAAAGCTAGGTGGCGGTTTGACTGGTCAAAGGCGAGTTGATTATTTAAAATCAAATTATTCGCGGCGGTTTGCTAGCTTAGAAGGCGGTTTGCCTCATGGTGGCGAGTTGAGCAGATTTTGACGGCGAGTTGATTATAATATTGAACAAAAAGAAAAGTTACTATGGCCAAAATTTGATAACCAAGGCGGTTTGAGTTAAATAATCACGGCGAGTTGAGATAATATACGGCGAGTTAAGAAAAAGGGTCACGGCGGTTTGTTGATTTTATATAAGGCAGCGGTTTGCTCAAGAAAATATAGACGGCGGTTTGCCCTTAGCAGCGGCGGTTTGCTCAAGAAATATTGGCAGCGGTTTGCATTTTAAATAATACCCGGCGGTTTGATAATCTGAGTTCACGGCGGTTTGAGTTAAGATTACACGGCGGTTTGCTAAAAAAAAAAAGAGTATCCAGACGACACCCCTTTTAGCGACACTTTTTGGCGGAAAAATTAAGTAATTTGTAATTTTTTTTCTATAGCCTTTTTAACTTATTTTTACATCAAATTCAAATTTTGGTAATAGGGTAAAAAAAAAAAAAATTTTCGTCGACACTTTTTTAGCGACAATTTTTGGCAGGGAAAAATTAAGTAAAATAAAAAAATTTCTTTAGCCTTTTGTTACTTATTTTTACACCAATATTAGATGTTAGTAATAGTTAAAATTTATTTTTTTTCATAATCCAACTGCGCCAAATTTCAAACAAATCAACAAACCAAATACCACAACCAAGTACTTCAAAGATAATCAAACCACAACGAACAAACCTAAATCACAAACAATTATTCATTCACGGTTTTCTATTGATTTTGTAAAATCCCGTTAATCTTTTATCGGTTTTAATCATAGACTTGTAAAATCCCGTGAACGTTAATTGCATTTAAAACCACAACATCAATCACTTAATCTACTTAAGATCCTTAATTTCATTTCACACATCGAATTTATAATGGAATCTTTGATTTCTAATTTTCAAGAGATAGAGCTGCACGAGACACAACTGGTTGTAAAACAATTGCACTCCGTACGCATGCTATGGTTTAAACAGCTCAAAACACATCTTAGTAATCTCTATCACAACAAGTTATCTCGTGCTGTTGATGCATTTAAACCTGCATTTCTCACGTTCTTCGGTGTAGACCATCAGACTTTCAGATTAAAGATGTTCCATAATTTGGATCAATTAAAGCTACAATTTAAAAAAGAGAATCTTCATGAGGTTCATGCAAAGACTTGTCTTGAAGCACTCCACTTGCAGTTCAAAGAATATTTTGCCTCACCAGCGGTAAACTCTTCAGATCATCTAAGTCAATGTTGGCAGGAAGCTTTCAACATGTACATGTACTGTGATCCTGAAACTTACAGACGTAATTTAATCGAGTACCTAGATATGCTTGTAGATGTACTTCATGAAAGTGTACTTCAATATGGTATATTACGCATGAAGGAAAATGAAGTTAATGCACTAAAGGAGAATGGAAGACAGTTGCATGATGAAATACTTCATGAGCATCAAATTATGAAAAGTGTCAAGATGCAGTCACAATATATTCAATCAATTTTTTCGGTTCAAGCAGTAGATGATAGTTCGATTGTATCGAAAAACAGTTTGATAGAGTCAAAAAACAACAATGCACTCAGCAAATCAGAGATTGAAACTCAGATGCATATGCGAGAGGAAAAGGTTGATATGCGTGAAGCATTAGATGTCGGGTTGGTTGTCACAGAAAGCAGTGGGACGAATCCCGACAAGCAGGATACAAGTAGCAGTTCAGAGAATTATACCACACATGCTGTGGATGCAAATATCGGACCAGTAAATGACGAAGAGCCATTTGCTGAGGTACAATTGACTGCTCAACACAATATCCTTGCTAATGAACAACAGCATACTGAGCAATCTGAACCCAGTTATGACACATATCTGTTGGAAACTATTGATAGCAATACCACTCCTAATTCAACAAATATGTGTCATAGGGGAGGAGAGATTGTCCAGGGTGCTGAACAAGTAAAAAGTCCTTTACTTAATGCTGAGTTTTTCAGAACGAAAGATATGGTTGAAAATGATGTTTACAATGAACTTTCAAACAGATTTTTAAAACTTGAAAAACATTGTATTTCACTTGAAATTCAAATACAACAAAAGGAAGAAAGTTTTCAAAGTAACAATCCATGTATGAATCAGGACCTTCCTGAATTTCATGAATTTTTTGTGATAAATGATTTGAAAGCTCAGCTACAGGCCAAAACCACACTAATTTACGACTTGAAGAAACAAATTAAAAGTGTGAAGGAAGCAAGTAATGAAGCCAAAGTTAAAGATGACATCGATGTAATTGAAACTATTAACATCGAATTAGAACACAGTGTGGCTAAATTACTTGCATCAAATGAGCAACTACATAAAGAAAATGAGCATTTGAAACAGACTTACAAAGAACTTTTTGATTCAATTAAAAAGACGAAAGTTTAGAATAAAGACAACAGTGAATCTTTAATTTCTCAAGTTAATCAAAAGTCTATCAAAAATGCTGATTTAAAAGCTCAGTTTCAGGAAAAGGTCTTTGCAAATGCGGCATTAAAAAATGAACTTAGAAAGATAAAAGGAAATAGCATGGATACTAAGTTTGCTAAAGCATCAATCTTGGGGAAACCGCCTTTACAACCATCTAGAAACCATTTAGTTGTTAGGCAACCGAATGCAATTACGTCTGAACAACCTAGAATGTCAAGACCACGGTTTGCCTCCCAAGTTGATGAGAAAAATGATTTGTCAAAAACAGTCACTCCTCATTATTTGCCTAAAGTTAGAGAATCTGCTGCTGCAAAACCTCATCAGGTGAATGCACCTAACTACTCTAGGAATAGTCATAAAGAATCGTATGGTTCTAATGATATGGTTCATGCGTACTTTCTAGAGGATGCTAGGAAAATGACAAAAGACAAAACCGGGATTCCTAATCATAGGGATATGGCTTGTACTTGAGCACACTACACTCCTAATGCTTGGTCACCAAAACCTAGAAACATATATAGGAGTTTTCCTGTATCTAAGTGTAGTGGTGGAATGTCAAATGGTGAGCCTCTAGTAGATCACTCTAGGAATTCTAGTTTCTTCTTGGACTCTAAACAATTTGTTTGTTCGACTTGTCAAAAATGTATCTTTTATGCAAATCATGATGCTTGTATAACAAAGGTCCTGAATAAGGTGAATTTGCTCGGTGCTAAAGTTTCAGTCCGCCCAAATAGAAACAACAATCCCGTTGAACCAAAGAATCACACTCATAAACCTGGCAGGCAGATTGGTATAGGACAAAGGTTTTCTCTCAATAAGTCTTCCGTTGTCCATGAGAAACCACGAACTCCTAGATCTTATCTTAGGTGGAAACCAACAGGTAGAATTTTCAAGACTGTTAGTCTTAGGTGGATACCTACTAGAAAGATGTTCATCGATAGCATAACTAAAGTTAACAGTAAACCTCCAAATGGTTCAAATGATGATATCACTAACCCATATGAATGCAATCAAACTCTTTATTTTAGTGCAGGTACTTCTAACTCAAGTGCAGGTACATCTGTCAATCCTTTAAAGGAAAGACTCAGAGTTTGGTTACCAAAAAGACCTATATCTCATACGTCAGGAGTTCAAGGAATTCAAATCTGATGAACATGCTTTAATGACGTTTAGACAAAACAGTTCAAGCCTTGTTCTTCATCAAATGATGTCTGCTCAAATCAGTTCAGGCCTCGTTCCTCAATGTCTTAAGATGTTTGAACACAACAGTTCAAGCCTCGGTCTTCATTGTCAAATGACGTTTGAACAAAACGGTTCAAACCTCGTTCCTTAATGTCAAATGGCGTCTGCTGGCATCTCTTCAAGCCCTGTTCCTTAAAGTAAAGAAAGGTGTACGCCTTCAAAGAAAAGGAAAGTGTACGTGTCAGTGCATTTATCCTTGACAACGAAAAGAGAAATCTTTTCGGTCATGAGCTAATATAACAAAACATTCCAAGTTTTGAGCTCATGGTAATGGCTTGTAATCAAATGTTAGATTGCAACCCCATCTTCAGATAAAAGGAAAATGTACGTGTTAGTGCATTTATCCTTAATAACGAAAAGAGAAATCTTTTCGGTCTTGAGCTACTTTCGAAACACTCAATGTTTGTTAGCTCAAGTCGATGGCTGATTCGGTAGTTTTACTTACCTATAAAATATATAATAATAATACTACTTAGGTAAATTCGAACTATTCACCTTTAACCAAGGTAAAAAGTTAAGACTTACAAAAATAATATAATATATATAATATACGTAAGTTTGACCGGGCAAGTATGATCACCCGGGTCGTTTCCCCAATGACTAGTGAAATTGAAACCACGTTCTAGTTCGGATTCTGATTTGAATGAAGCAAAGATATTTTGGATAAGCTATTACTACGAAATTTAAAAGCAACAAATAATGACAATTAAGCAAATAAACAAATTTTAAATCCTAAAAATGTAAACTAAATTTTCACTAAATGAAGAAAAAGTGAAGAAAATTATTAAAAATAAAAGCCCTAATTTTTATCTTTTTATAAAAGTTTAATTAAACTAATTAAAATTTAAC
>BQNB010018617.1:0-63176 GCA_026074375.1 Tanacetum coccineum
CAAACTTAGTGATCGAAAGGCTGGTTCCAAGGGGATATCTGGTATTTTTGAATGCTAAAGCATTGTATCCTTTGTATACTTACTATAGTATGGCTTGCAGTTATTTCAGACTGTAACCCGGTCTTAACCCAAAGATTTAGTGTACGTTTCAGTGCATTATTTCTTCCACAGACAAGAAGTTGTCTAAGCCCCGAACCATTTTTCTCATAAACAACTTGTTTTATCAAACATGTTCGGGTTAACCAAATCAAACATTGACACGGGTCATTGTTTGAGGGGGAGAATCAGTATTTCTCACCGTTGTTGCAGGTCAAAAGGACGTACTGTTGCTGATTCTATTGCTGAAAGATTGACACGACCAACCGCTTACAAGTTCAAGACAGATTGCAGTATCATTCCTGTCTGGGTATTCTGAAGGTCTTGTTTCAATTGCTCACTTGATATTTGTGCTATTTCACCTCACCTCATACTTTGAGGGGGAGATTGATACATTTTAAGTCCATTCTAGATCAAAACCATTCACAAGTTTCATACTTTTGATCGGGGGAGAAAATGTGACTTAAACATGTAAAACGGATAATTAATGATTCGATTGATTCTAAAATGCTAAGTCCTATCCATGCATGTGCTAAACATCTTTCGATTATCGACGCACATGTGTAGGGGGAGCATAAGTGTTAATATGATCAAAAATGTCAAGGTACCAAAAGTTTGTGTTATACACACGTATCTTGATAAATGACAAAGAATCTTTTGTTTCATGTTCGTGAAATGTGATCTTGTGGAATCATGGAAGAAATGAGATGTTGTAACAACAGGGTATTCGTATGAATGCTCATGCCTGGTCTTCGGACTGCGCCCACTAGTGAAGTGGATTTCCATAAATGTACTTGTACAAGTTTGGATTTCCCAAGGCACTTCATATCTTTCGGGATATATTTCAAAACATCATCAGAAGCATTCTGATTTAAACTTTCGTTTGTGCCCCAAACAAATTTTATAAGCACATCGAATGTTTTTCAAATCATTTTTGCCACAGGCCTTCTACGGTACTTAATTGTATTAAGAAGTAAAACGCTGAAAAAGGAATTGTACGGTATAGTCAGCAGATAGTAACTGTACTGACTCACTCTTTACCATTCTATTAGTAGAAATACTTATAGTGTGTTAGTCTTCGGACATCTGGTCTAGAGAACGGCGAACATTAGGGAATCTGATACTTAGGTATTAGAGGAACTAGCTTGTCACGTGCCGGAAAACCTGTCAAGAAGGTTCTTTTAGCCCAGAGATTTAATGTACGTTTCAGTGCATTATTTCTTCCACAGACAAGAAGTTGATCCTCACGGAATCTGATACTTCGGTATTAGAGGAACTAGCCTGATCACAGGTGCAGTATTCATACTGTAATCATTGATCCTCACGGAATCAGAGGTTAACATAACCGACCAGATTGAGTATCGTCTATACTTGATCCCTTCAAAATATAAAACCCTTCTTGTGTTCACAAAATGATTTTCTAGAACACATTAAGTGGATTTTACATAACAAAATGTTTTTGTTGGTGTCTAAATTGTTCTATCATGGCGAATGACGACTCAAAGTATCCGATGCAAGACATGTGCTCATATCCATACCACAGTATCTGAAGTAATCAAGAAAGCTTACATTCAAAGCTTCCGCATAATCTCTGAAAATCAATGTCTTCTTCAAATGCAAAAGTTCAAATGATTGGAAGAAGATAAATCATCAAAGCTTTCAAAGATTCCAACAGATATGAGCATGTGAGACTAAAGATCAGCGTATGGCAAAGTCAAAGTGAAAGAAGATCACAAAGTAATTCAGAGAAGTAAAGCTTAAACAAGTCAAAGATCAAGATCAAGTCATCACATCAAGTTCTGAAGATCATGATCAAGGTGTTAAAGATTGAATTACCAAAGCACAACAAGTGAAGTACCCTATCAACAACGAGCTAAAGAGACAAGCACGAGTGAGCTAACTTCTCATGACCTCATCTAGGGGGAGATTGTTAGGATCACATAAATGGACCCGAACAAAGAAGCTTCGGTCACTCGAAGATACAAGACAAAAGTCTAGCTCGTTTAAGCGTGTAATATTATGTAAACGGGCCATTAATGAAAAAGCCCTTCATAGCCCAAAGGCCAAGGCCTCATTGTAAGGCTATATAAAGCCATTCTTTTCTTCATTTTTAAGATAGACATTTGAGCTTCTCCATTTTATATTTTTTTCATCTTAAGGGTTTGTAGCCTCTCTTTGTTTCTTTCAATAAAAAGTTCTTAATGTTTAATCTTTTGTGCCATTGATCTTGTGCTTAATCCATGGAATGATCTAGGGATCCTATAATAAGGTCCTCTTCAAACCTTTATCTTTTCAATTTCATGATTATATGTGTTCATATGTTCTACTTAGTTAAATCACCATCTAAGATACTTTTGAATATGTAAAATGAATTTTTACATATGATTAATGTTTTGTGAACTTATTTACATGTTATATGGATGGTAATATCATGTTAAAAAGAATGTATAAGTGTTTTAACATGTTGGTTAAGTATTAACATGTATAAGTACAAATTAGGGTTTTTATGTTAACCAAATAAGTTATAAGTGAAAATGGTGTAAATAACATGTTAATATTGTTATCTTGGACTCTCTTGGACAAAGTATGATCTAATGGATCTAATATATGTATGACATAAGATATAATTGTTGTAAAGTATTTGTAACAAGGTGTTGAAGCTTAATGGTACAAAAATCAAGCTTAAAACATGTTTTAATAACAAACGTCAAACTTGCTGTTTTGGTTCGAATTTATTAACATCCATATTAGGTTTTATAAAGATAGTACATCTCATAAGGATTCCAAAATGATAAGAAACTCGAAAAACGGATTAATAACGAAGAAGATACACTAGTTACGAGTTTACGACGCTAAATACTTTATAAAACAAATTTTATAAAAATTACTATTCATGGCAGTAACTTATACTTTGTAAACATCAATAATATGATAAAACTTTCAATTACGAGAACGTGTTCGAAAGAATCGCTAAAAACGGAGCTATAACGAATAAGATACGACTAAAACGGGTTTTACGTTAATTAAAAGTATAAAAACGATTTTATAGCTGTTATGAACAGTAAAAACACTATTCATCACAGAATCTCAAAAACCTAAAAATGTGATTTTATGATCACTCGTCTTAATACGAAAGCGTGGGCGTAAGAAACGCGAGAAACGGACTTAAAACGACAAAGTTATGTCATTTTTGCTAAAGGCGTAATTATAAACGTTTTTACTTTATAAATACGATTTCACTTAAACGATTAGATGGTGATATAGCTATATAGAATATATATGTTATTAGTTATCGAAGTGCTATATTACTAGGGAATTTCATAATGAGGCTTCTTCGGATGGCGTATTGACGAGTTGTTGGATTTACGATTTAAAGTGTCCTAACTCCTCGTACGTCATGTCATGACCTCTTAAATTATGATAGCCCGAACGATAGTACGATGATAACTATATAGGATTATATATGGTAGTTGTTAGACAACGTACTTGAATACTGATTCGACCTATATTAACTAGGTTGCATTCGGGCGTTAGCGTGACGCGTTTTTACTTGGGATATTTTGTTATCAGTTTACTCACTCAAGGTGAGTTCATAGCCCCATGTTTTACAATTATTAAATTACAAGTTTTTGGGGTGAGAAACATATGCATGTTTTACAAATTGGACGCAAGTGTACATTTTATCATGATTACGTTTTGCCTAAGTAGCGATAACCCACTATGCCCATGAATCATGAACTGTCAATTACTGGAATGTGAGCGCGAATGATTATAGATAGATCTATTTGGGATTGACCTCCCCGTTCGGGTGACTAGCTATCACTGGAAACGAACGTATATCATGTCTTTGGATGTTTCGGGTTAAACATCATCACGGGCAATGTAGGCAATATTTATATATTGTATTCATTTAGCTGTCGATCTCGGTGTCAAAAAGCTTAGGAAAACGTAATTACATTTTGTGATGTCTGCATCTGTTGCATTATCACGGGGAAAGTCTTGCGGTCCTGCATATACATTTACATAAACCTATGAAATTCACCAACTTTATGTTGACGTTTTAAATGCAATGTTTTTCAGGAGGTCATTAAGCACGAGGTGCGAAGGATACATTGGTGGTTATATTTTGAAGTCATGCATTAAAGATTTAGTCGCATTACATTTTGTATATCTGTTATGGGCTGGAAATCTTTGTAATAATAACAAGTAAACAAGTAAAGCTTCGGGCTTTTGTAACACATACTTTATTAAATCCAATGTATCAGTTTTAAACGACTTTTTGGTCGTTCTTATATTATCTTGTGTTATTGATCTGAGAAGTAACACGCCCCGGACCCTTATTCCGCTGCGACCCAATTTGGGGGTGTTACAGATTGGTATCAGAGCCAAGGTTATAGAGAACCAGGTCAAATGTTTTTGCTGGACTATAACCGTTTTCAAACATTGCATTCATACAAAGGGGTTTTCACGGGACACACATACACTAATTATGCATTAGTTGGTTGAACTAGATGCATTCATGATTGATATACGTATTTATAAGATATTACGTATATAAGGATAAGAGTCTTATATTAGCATACTTATATAAGCTAATTTTGATTTCAGATATTATCATGTCAGATTCTGAGCATTCTACAGTTACATACACATCAGTATCCATTCCAGTTGAGGACGATTCAGACATTGGTTCACCAGGAGTCGATGGACCACCCATTATGCCAGAGGACCCATATGCTTACATAATGGCTGCTTATCAGGTTCCACCATCGCCTGACTACATACCTGGCCCCGAGGAGCCGCAGTCACCTCCCCCACTGGACTTTGTTCCTGAGCCGATGTACCCTGAGTACATACCACAGGAGGATGAGATACTCCCGACCGAGGAGCAGCCACTACTTGCTGCTGCCTCACCCACTGCAGATTCACCAGGATATGTTCCCGAGTCTGATCCGGAGGAGGAGTCGGAGGAGGACGATGAGGATCCCGAGGATGATCTAGCTGATTACCCTGCTGATAGGGATGATGATGATGAGGAGGAGGAGGAGGAGGAGGAGCACCCAGCTACGGCCGACTCTGTCCCACCTGTACACCATATGACTGCTAGGATATCTATCCGGGATGAGCCATCCATATTACTTACTCCTAAGGAAGAGGTCGAGAGACTTCTTGCCTTAAACACCCCAACACCATCACCACTTACTCCACTATCATCTCCATTACCACATATACCATCTCCCCCATTTCCAGTATCACTACCAACATCTGTATTACCTGCATCACCACCTTTGCAGTTACTATCTTCTGACCATAAGACAGACAGTCCCGAGATTACACTACCACCTGGGAAGAGGTTGGGTATTGACCTTGGTCTTAGGTACGAGATTAGAGAGAGTTCAGCTGTAGCTGCCACTAGACCGGTTGGAGGTCGTAGGGTAGACTATGGGTTTGTCGGTACTATGGATACCGAGATCAGACGACGGAGAGCCGAGGAGGTCGGCTATGGGATTAGAGATGTTTGGATAGACCCGAGAGAGGCTGTTGAGGAGGTAGCACCGATGACCCTTGGAGGGGTCAATGCTAGGGTGACTGAGCTTACTGCAGTCCAGGAGCAGGACACACAGGATATCTATGCTGTGATAGAGGATACTCAGGACAAGCAGACCCAGATATATCAGAGTGTTGAGACATTGTTTGATGATAGTCAGTACCACTATGAGACTGCACGACTACTAGATCAGGAGGCTCTGGTTTCCCGAGAGGCATGGGGACGCTCCATAGAGGTTAGCTATATGACACGTTCAGAGATTTTGGCATTACGTTCTGTAGTGATAGGTCAGCAGGCAGTGATTTCACAGTTGCAGGCAGCTGACCGTAAGAGTCAGGTTGTGACTTTAGAGATGCTACAGGCAGACTACCAGAGGCAGGTCCAGTTGGCTGAGGCATTAAAGTTGCTGAAAGGACTACAGACTCAGATGGTCGAGTTTCAGAGGCAGCATGGACCCGTAAAAGGTCTGGCACAGCCTGATGCACCAGGGGAGGCTGGTAGCAGTTCCTAGATTTGGTTATGTTGTAGCTATGCTATGCAGCCTGTTAAGTATTATGGGTTATTCCCAGCTAGCAGACTGTATAGATCTTTTGTTTTGTTTAGCTACCCAGTATAGGTCTTTTGTTCAGGTATTATCTATCTTGTACAGCATACTAAGTGTTACGGGTATATCCCGGCTAGTATGGCTTTAGGTTGTTTCTTTTGTCTTGTAACCTAAGTGTAGTAATCATTTTGTATCTGAACCGAACATGTATGTTTTTCCAAGTTATATATGAAATGGACGGATTACGTTATCTATGAAATCGAATTTATTATAAATGAATGTCGATTTGGTTATACCATGGTTAATTTCAATAACAGTTGTACATTTCACTGTGTGATGTGATCTCGTTTTATTTAATGTGTATATGTTATGTCATAGTTATGATTTTATGAAATCTAACGGGTATTATGTTTTCTTGTGATTTAAAGAAAATGGCACCAAAGAGAAGGACCACGAGGTTAAACCCAGGTGCAACACCAACACCAGTCACAGACACTCATACCACTACATCTGTCACCAATGCCCAAATTCAGGCAATGATTAACGAAGGCGTTACTGCTGCACTGGCAGCACGTGATGCAACCAGGAATGGCGATGATAGCCATACTTCAGGAACGGGTGCCAGAAGGCCTGTGCAAGTTGCTCGTGAATGCACCTACCCGGACTTCCTAAAATGCCAACCCTTGAACTTCAAGGGCACTGAGGGAGTTGTTGGACTCACTCAGTGGTTTGAAAAGATGGAGTCTGTTTACAGCATAAGCAACTGTACAGTAGCATGCCAGGTCAAATTTGCTACGTGTACCCTGCAAGGAAATGCTCTTACATGGTGGAACTCCCATGTTAAGACCACTACTCCTGAAGCTGCCCATGCAATGCCATGGAGGACACTGAAAAAGATGATGACAGACAAATACTGCCCAAGGGGCGAAATTAAGAAGCTGGAGTTTGAAATGTGGAATTTGAAGGTGAAGGGTACCGATGTGGTAACCTATAGCCAACGTTTCCAAGAACTGGCACTAATGTGCGATCGGATGTTTCCGGAAGAAATAGACCAAGTTGAGAAATATGTCGGTGGCTTGCCCGACACGATCCATGGCAGTGTGATGGCAACTAAGCCAAAAACTATGCAGGATGCCATTGAGTTCGCCACTGAACTCATGGACAAGAAGATCAACACTTGGGCTGAACGTCAGGCTGACAACAAAAGAAAGTCTGATGACACCGCCAGGAACAACCAGAATCAGCAACCAAACAAGAGACAAAACACTGGAAGAGCTTATGCCGCAGGAAATGGTGACAGGAGACCATACGTAATGACCTAGACCTCTGTGTTTCCAAATGTAACTATCACCATGAAGGTCCTTTGCCCCCAAATGCCACAATATAACCTCTACTTGGTCATATTAGCTCGTGACTAGCAAGAATCCCCTAAATGGTTCAACACTGGGGCTAATCACGAGGTTTCTTTTGAATGTGGTGCTCATGGGCATTTCACGAGGGATTGCCAAAATAAAGAACAACAACAACCTGGGTAATCAGATTGAAAAGCCAGCCTCAGGCAAAGGTGTAATCCATAGGCATGCACAATGTTGCAAGACTCGAACAAAAATGTCTCACGGTACTTTCTCTTTAACAATTGATATGCCTCTATATTATTGAAACCAGGTGCCAATAGGAATGTTTGTATCTACTGGCATTTAGCTCTTGAATTATATATCACTATAAACACTCCAAACTGCATTAGATCATATTATAATTTCGAACCAAGCCCGACGGGCGAATGTTGGGTTAATACACTATTATTCGAGGTTAGAGGTTAAACTTCCTTAAATCAATCCAATCAACAAATAGACCAATGCCCGTAGAACTAGAGTATTGGAACGAGATAATTGTATGGATTGGTTGACAAAGTACCAGTGGGCCCTGATTGTCGAGCAGAAAAGATCATTCGTATTCCTTTTGGAGATGAAATTTTAATCGTTTGAGGTGACGGAAGCAGCAATGAACACGGGACCCGATTAAACATCATCTCGTGTACTAAGGCTCAAGAGTATTTGACGAAGGGATGTTACGTATTCTTAGCAAATATCACCGCCAACAAAGACAAAGATAAGTCAAAGGGGAAACGACTTGAAGATGTGCCAGTTGTTTAAGAATTTCCTGAAGTTTTTCCTAGAGACTTGTGCGTGTAAAACCACCAAAAAAAACTTACGACAAGCAAAAAGTTCGAATCAATTTGTAACTGGTACTACACCTGTCGCACGTTCACCATATAGTTAGCACCATCCAAAATGAAGGAACAAGCAGAGCAAAACTGCAGGAACTTAGCATACAAAGGTCTTCATAAGACAAAGTACCCAACCCTGGAAGCCTCCGATCAGTTTGTAAAGAAGAAAGATAGGGTCTTACTGGAGTGTGCATATCGATTATAGTGGAATGAACGAAACTGACAGTGAATAAACCGCAAACACCACTCCCAAGGATCGATGACCTAATCGACCAGGCTACATGGATTCGAGTATATATTCAAAGATCGTCTGAGGTCAGGGTATCACCAATTGAAGTTAGAAAGAAGACATTCCAAGACTGCATTCAAGACTCTCGATACGGTCACTATAGAATTCCACGTCATGCCTTATGGGTTTGACTAATGCACCCGCCGTGTTCATGGACCAAATGAACCGGTGTGTTAAAAACCGTATCTGGACAATTTGTAATTGTCATCATCGAGAACAGTTTTTTGCTCTACTCTAAAAGTAAGAAGGAACAGAAATCACCATTAGTGCAGATCTTAAAATGCTTAAGAAGGAAGAATGTGCACTCCAGTTTCTCCAAGTGGGTTGAATTCGGATCTCCATGTACAATTCCCTTGATCACGAGTTATGACTGTCGAGGAATTTCACGTTGACCCTAGCCAGATTAAATCTATCAAAGGATTGGGCGTCTCCTAAAACACCAACAGAAAGAATTCCCACCTAATATTTAAGGAGCCTTGCCGGCTATTATAGAAGTATTCCGTCGAAGGGGTTTTCAAAGATCGCCAAGTTCAATGACCAAACTAACCCAAAGTGTCAAGTTTTGATATGTGCGTATACAAGAAAGTAGCTTTCAAAACTTTGTGTTGAAGCAAAAGCTGTGCAGTGCACCAATCCTGGCCTTACCCAGAAGGTGGAAGCGAATATTCAACGCAATACTGCGATGCGTTCAAAGAAGGATTTGGGGCCCTGTGATGATGCAACAGAGAAAAGTGAGTTTTCTTAATATGCATCACTCCAATTAAAAAATACATGAAAAGAAACTACACACCATGATTTAGAACATGGGCAGTAGTGTATTTGCTCTATAAGATATGAGGCACTATCTTACGGACAAGTGGCATGTGTGTTTCAATGATCACAAACGTTTACACCACCTTCTATTATCAAAGAATAAATATGATGCAACATCTGCGGATTGTGTTATAGTTTGCTGAGTTGTTACGATTGCGAAAATCGTTTATCCTCCAAGGAAGGCAATTATTGTTGCTATATTGCTCTGAGCATGAAGGAACAGGAACCACAAAGGGTGTTCGGAGCCTTAGTGAGACCAATTGGCTTTTTGGAAAAAATCTTCCTAAACAAATCTTGAAAGATCAGACAGAACACGAAGAGCCAGATGAAGACATCAAGAAGGAGGATGTTGGAGATGGTATATTGGTTTGAGAATTCCAAAGATCCGGGAGAAACTTAAGAACGTAAAAAGTTGAACCACGTACGGATGGAACTTTGTGCTTAAATAGCAGAAGTTTGGTTACCATTTATATGGCAACGTTCAGGACTGATGGATCATGGCACGAGTCCCACAAGTCTAAATACTCTATTCATAAAAGCCCAGTTTCTGACAAGATGTAACCAGTAATATAAAGAAACTATACTGTGTGAGCCCAAATATGAAACCAACATCGCCACCTATGTTTAGCAAATGACTTGACATGTGCTGAAGGTCAAGGCAGAACATCAGAGACCATCATCGGTTTGTTAGTACAACCCGAGATACCTTAATAGTAATAGGGACACCATCAAAGTGTTTAGTCATGAAGCTCCTAAGCTAGTCACAAGGTTATGACACTATTTGGGTGATCGTTGACCGACTTACAAAGTCTGCCATTTTTATGCCAATGAGGGAAACGGATCCTATGGATAAACTGGCAAGAATGTACCTAAAGGAGGTAGTCACGAAGCCTGGGAATACATCATCTTAATCATCTGTTATTTGACCCTCTCGGTGCGCAATCAAATTTCTAGAAGTCTCTTCAGAAGGCTTTGGGTATAAAAAAAAAGTTTTTTTTAATATGTTTTTTGGATATGAGTACTGCATATTCATCCTCAATACGATGGACAAAAAAACGAGTAGAACCATCCCAAACCTCGAGGATATGCCTACGGGTGCATCGTAATCGACGTTTGAAATGGGTGGGTTAAACATTGGCCCACTTAGTCGGAATTTCATACAATAAAGTTATCATCAATCATTAAGGCTGGCAACCGATTGAAGCACTTTATGGTAGTTAAAGGTGGTCGTTTAACCCGTATGTTGGGGCCGAGGTAGGACAAGTACAACTCAATGGTCTAAGAATTATGCAAGAAACAACAAGAGGAACATCCAGATTCAAACAAAGATTCAAATAGCTCGATATCGACAGAAAGAGCTACGCTTAATTTAAAGCGAAAACCAATGTATTTTCAAGTTGTGAGATAAAGTTATGCTTAAATTTTTCGCCTTGGAAAGGGGGGTGTTTTCATACGATTTGGCAAACGGGGAATTTAACCCTCAAATATTCGGGACATTTCAAAGTGTTAAAAAGGTTGGAACCGTTGCATACAACTTGAGCTTTCACAAGAGCTGAGCAGGGTCCAAAATACAATTTCATGTATACCAACTTGAAGAAATGTTATCTGACGAGCCATTAGTCGTATTCCTAAGTAAGGACACCAAGTGGATGACAATCTATCATTATTGTTAAAGAGCCTGTTGAAAACATTGTATCGCGAAGTCAAACACTTGAGGCGAAGCCGAGTCCTATTTGTCAAGGTTTGAGGAACTCGTAAGCGAGCCTGAGTTATTACATGGAACGTGAAAGATCAATTCAAGAAGAAAAATCCACACCTCTTCACCAGACAGCACACCGGTCGTTCAAGAGCCCGTTGATAAGCCTATGAGGACAAGGCCCTCATTAAACGGGGGAAGACTATAACACTGTGTTTTTAGGTCATTGTACGACGTTATGTAATTCACAATTTTTATATATAGGGTATTACACGCCAGTTTGCATTTAAATCATAATCGTTAAGCTAAATCGCGTAACCTAAAAATGGCTCATTCAATGTAAACGGGCATAAACAATATATATGTTTAACTCAAGCCAGTGTTATATGATTATTAAGGAAATTATTATCATTGCACATTATTAATTTTTATTGGATTACGTTAATCGTTTACTTTCGCGAAAAAATACGTATAGGGCCTGTTCCCGGAAGCACTTAACTTATCTACTGCTCTACTTCAACAAGATACCCAAAATTTAAACCAATACATAAATGTTTTCTTTAAAACTCAATTATATATCACCTATGTAACATATTCTTACATGAAAGCATTCAAATCAAACACTACCATTGCAAGTTATACATTTAGTCTATCCTACATTAATACTATAATATTAATGAAGGTTTTTATTATATAAAAGATCAAGAACATATCCTAACTTATACACAAGCATGATTCCTTGTTCCATATGCGGCTAAGGAAGTCAAGATTGGACCAAGAAAACGTCACAATTCTCATAAAAGATCATAACATGCAACTTGTAACCATGACTTATCCAATTGATCATAACAAATAAACTCTAGTTTTCTTCCATGCATTCTTATCCTTGCGATGCCGACCTAACAAATGATCGATACGTAACACAAATAACTTCTATTTGTAGTATATATACACATGCATGTAACAAAGAAGCTCACACTTATCCTTCCTTAGCAAAAAGAAAAAACAACAAACAATCTCACTAATCCTCCTCTCCAAACCCACGCAATTCAACAAGGTTTTTAGATGATCCAAAGCTTTGAGTTTTATAAATCATCATCCAAGCATACACACGATCATACTTAAGGTATTTCTATAGTTGGTTTCAATAGTTGGATAAACCATTGGCAAGGAAGGAATTAAGAAAATGAAAAAGGGTTTTACTTATAAAAATTAGGGTTTCATCCCTAATTTTTTCAAGCCAAGAGATTTAAAATCACAAATGTTTGATTTGTGATATTTCATTTTCTCTACTCAAACCACACTAGTTAAAAATCACGCTTAATCATTTTCATAACTAAGTATAATTATGTGTTTTCATATGTTAAATATTTAAAGCTAAAATCACCATTTAGGGTATTATTGAATATGTAAAATGGATATTTACTTAAATAATGTTATATGGATGGACTTATTTTACAAGTCATATGAAAATGGAAATAACAATGTTAAAAGGGATGTAAAAGTGTTCAATACCATGTTGGTAAAGTATGAACATGTTTATGTGGCAAATTAGGGTTTCTAATGTAGTACTTATGTATTTACAAGTGAAAATGGCAGTTAAACTTGTTATCTGAACAGCACAATGATCGAAACATGATCTAATGGACATAAATTATGTAAACACATAAGATTAGAAATGTTGTGAATAGTTGTAATAAGGTGAATGAAGCTTAATGGTACAAAAATCAAGCTTAAAATATACTAAAACACAAAACCTCAAACCTTCTTTTTTGATGTCCGAAATTGGAAGCAACCATATATGTTTTTAATAAATAAACCGACATCTCATGAGGATTCCAAAATGATAAGAAACTCGAAAATCCGATTTATAACGAAGAAGATACACTAGTCATGAGTTTACGACGCAAAATACTTTATAAAACAAATTTTATAAAAATTACTATTCATGGTAGTAACTTATACTTTGTAAACATCAATAATATGATAAAACTTTCAATTACAAGAACGTGTTCGAAAGAATCGCTAAAAACGGAGCTATAACGAATAAGATACGACTAAAACGGGTTTTACGTTAATTAAAAGTATAAAAACGATATTATATGCAAGTTTAAATACTAATTTAAAAAGTATCATGAAACTTGATAACAAAATTCAGATTATAAGAGTTAAATAAACCAATAGAGATAAGACTGGTTTATTGTAATTTACATTGGCACGTTGATTTAAAAAAAAAGTAGTTGCAAACTTGAGCAAAAGACGTAACTAGTAAATTGAGTATACTTTTGATTATCTTGGACTTCATACATTGTTATTAGTCATGAATAATAAATTCTCATACTTAACAGTTATTAATATACAAGGTTATCATCATTTATTTTGTTTTATACATATGTGCATTGTGTATGTGTATATCGAAACATATGGTTATATGCTTGGGCTGATTAACAAAGCATGTGATATAGTTGCTTATAATCTAAATATCACTCTCTTGTTAAATTCAATATCACTCTTTTCATTGTTTGATTATTAATTAGACAACATTTGACACCAAAATCACTATCTAATTCCTCGGTATTATCCCATATATAACTTCTTTTATAAAGTGAACCATGATGTCAAGTTTTGCGTATATGTTCGCATATTGGCACGATCTTCAACTTGCTTTAGTTAATTTGTTTAAGTATGATAACTGTTGGAATATGTTCACGTCAATATCATAATATCATTATTACAAAGTACATTATTTCTATAATGTACCATTCACAACGTTATATCTAAACGGGCTTTAAACCGTTATCGTATGCCTCTAAACCTTAATTTCATGAAGAGTTAACATCTAAAGTGAATGCAAAAGCTACTAAAGCATATGTACAGGTAATATAACATCTCTTGGCCTTGCAGCTAAGGCACCAAATGATTGCCTTGCAAGCTAAGGCACCAAGGACTATATAAGAAGGCTTGAGGTTTATTTGTATAACACAACTTGAAAACCAAAAGAAACCTAAATCGTTCTTGTGACTTTTCTCTGCTCGACGAGTCTTCAAACCTCTTAGGGTTTTCATTTTTCCTCCCCTGGTCGTGTGATCAAAACGTAAACACCATGAAGGTTGTCGTTTTTGAGGACAACAATCACGACAGGTGGTTTTGTTTCGCATGTTGATTATTTCAAAGAAGAAGGCTTATCATTTTTTTATACAATATAGCGATAGCATACTCGTTGTTTGCCTTGAACGTATCGTGTTATTGTGTGTTTGAAGTTGAAGTAGAGGGATCACACTTTGATTCTTGTGGTTACGCGTGGTATTATACATACCCGTATATTAAAGACGGTGCTAACGGTTACCTATTAAATCGGTGTATCGTTTTGTGCAAAAGGTATACACTTCAATCTTGTTAACTATGTTATTCTATACATGTTTATTATCCGCTGCGTAATCGTGATTTATTGTTAATAGTTTTAAAAACCCAACAGTGGCATCACGTGCCAGGTGTGTAGAATTTATAGTTACAAGTAATTAAAATTTGACAAAATTAGGGTTCTTGATTAATTTTTATGCCCTTTGGGTGTTTTTATGTATAAAGATTCAATCTTTATGTATAAGTTACAATCTTTATTGATTATAAAATTAAGAGTTAAGTACATTTTTGGTCCTTGTGGTTTGGTGCGATTTCACTTTTGGTCCAAAATTCAAAAAAGGTTTGGTTTTGGTCCAAAAACATAGTTTCGGTCCACTTTCAGTCCAATCCCGTGAATTTGCACTAAAATTTTTGGACTAAAAGTGAAACGAAACTATGTCTTTTGGACCAAAAGTGTAACGAAACTATGTCTTTTGGGCCAAAAGTGGAACGAAACTATGTGTTTTGGACCAAAACCAAACCTTTTTTTATTTTTGGACCAAAAGTGAAAATGCACCAAACCACAAGGACCAAAAATGTACTTAACTCTAAAATTAATTAGACGAATTCTAGGTTGTATGAAATTTTATATGTATAAAACTTGATAGGTTTAATTGTTAATTGATCGGTTTTATACTCTTTATTAATTGTTAATGCGGTGTCCATGATAAATCCATGCAAATCCATCATGGATCGATATGTGATATAATCTTGTTAATTGTTAATGGTTTTATGCTAATATGATGATCAAAAAGAATTAAAAACGTTGACATTAAATTTTATTGGTAAGATCCATAATTTTAAAAGCTAGGGAAGACCTTAGCTATGTTTTTATGGGTCCTAAAGTTGATTAAAATTTTATGTGCTATGTAGTATATATTTATATATGGCTTACGCAATCGATTATATCGATGTATGTGGCCGAAATCATTGGATGATGTAGCCTTATATGAATATATACATATTATTAGATAATAAGGATCATAATTGATATTTGCATGACTTAATTGTTCAGTGTTGTTATTTGAATAATTGTTATGTGAATTAGTTTTATGTTTATATTTTATTTTAAGTATTGGACTTGTGAGAAAATAAAAGGGTTTTTTGAAAATAAATATAAAAATGATTAACTATTATGAAATTAGATTTATTATGGACTATTTATAGTTCATAATGTGTTTTCCAAATTAAAGTTTTATTATGAATGGTTAAAAACTGGACGCTACGGAATCATGGGAAGTACGGCTCATCCACTAGAACAAACTATAAGAGAAGTTTAAGGGGGATTTTTCTAAAGATTTCAAGTTTTTATTAAGCTTCGCGTTGACCTGTTTCTCCGCTTCTTTGTGCGTTCGATTGGAGTTACCGTGAACCATGACATGTCACTACAGTGTCATTATTTGACCATTCTTTAATCTTTAAGTTTGGAAACATGTTGAATCGTCAATTTTAAAAGGTAACACTATTTATACATTAGATGTATAGAAAATATGTGATACCGTAATAAGTAACTTAATTGAGTAAAGTTTTTATTAAAATTATGATACGAAGATGTATGCATGCTTCTTCATACATATTTGACACGTCAAATAATATACCCTTTTAATTAAGTTGTTACCATCCAATTTGTAAGAACACTTGCAGTTGCTTTTTACTATACGTGAGACGTATGTAGATTGCAATCCCAAGGTGATTATACACTTTTTCGTGAGACGTTAGTCTTAAATAATCACTGTTCTTGATTGGACGACTTAATCAAGATAAGCGGGTGAGACCTTATGCTTGAGGCATAAATGGGATGAAACATGCTTACTAGTATATTAATGTAATAAAGTAAGTCCCATAATGTTCTAGCAATTGCATCGTGGCAATTATTGATCGTCAATTACCTTTTGAATACACCATTGCTAGCAGATCAACTGATGTGATGGTGGTATGTCAAGTTGGGTCCTAGGCCTTAGAAAATTAATTGTTTATAGACTTAAACATGGGTAGTTAATTTTCTTCAAGGAATAGTATCGAAAATACTAATTTTTGAACTTTAACTATGTTTTGTAGATGGCACATCCTGCTCAAAACATAAACCATTCGGCTTTCAGGTCGATGTTTGAGTGGGAAAAACTTTCTGGAAATAACTTTAATGACTGGTTTAGTCAACTTAAGCTGGTCTTAAGAGTTGAAAAGAAAATGTATGTCATTGAACAGCCTATTCCCCCTGCTCCTGCAGCTAATTCGGCAGCAAATGTGCTGGCAGAATGGAATGCAGTATATGATACTCATAATGAGGTAGCTTGTCTTATGCTTGGGAGTATGACTCCTGAACTTCATAGACAATTTAAGACTTACTCACCTTATGAGATGCTTTAGGAGCTTAGATCCATGTTTGAGAAACAAGCTGGAGTGGAGAGGTTTGACCTAATCCAAACTTTCCATGCTTGCAAACAAGAGGAGGGAAAATTAGTTAGCCAATATATACTTCAGATGAAGGGATATGTTGAGAAGCTGGAACGTCTTGGTTATGTGCTCCTACAGGATCTTAGTGTTGGCTTGATCCTTAATGGCCTCACTAGTGGTTTTGCTGGTTTTGTGAGAAATTACAATATGCGTAACATGGGGAAGACAATTGGTGAACTACATGCTTTGCTTATTGAGTATGAGAAGGGTTTATCTAAAAAGGCTGCTACACAACAAGTTATGGCGATTCAAGGTGGTATAATCCAGAAGGCCAATAAGAAATCACAGAATGTTAAAGGCAAGGGTAAAGGGAAAGGCAAGGGAAAAGTTAAAAGTTATATCCCTAAGCCTAAGAACCCTAAACATAATGCTAAAGAGCACCCGGCAAAGAATGACGCCTGCCACCATTGCAAAGAGGTGGGTCATTGTAAAAGGAATTGTCCTGTTTACCTAGCTGAGTTGATGAAGAGTAAGAAGCAAGTTGGCACTGCCAGTTCTTCAGGTATCTTCACAATAGAATTACATTCTTTTCCTAATAGATCCTGGGTGTATGACACTGGCTGTGGTACTCACATTTGTATCACTAAACAGTGTCTTAGAGGAGCAAGAAAGCTCAAACAAGGTGACCTTTACTTGTACGTGGGCAATGGAGTTCGTGCACAAGTGGAGGCTATTAGAAGTTTTGACTTAGTTTTACCTAATGGCTTAGTTATTTGTTTAGACAATTGTCAATATGCACCTTCTATAATTAGAGGTGTTGTTTCAGTTTCTCGTCTGGCTGAAAATGGATTTGTCCAGTGTATTACGGATTATGGAATTTCAATTTCTAGGAACAATGTTCTTTATTTTAATGCTATTCCCAGTAATGGTATTTATGAAATTGATATGTCTAATTCTGTGCCAAATGTTAATTCTATTTATAATGTTAGCAACAAAAGAGTCAAGCACAACTTGGACTATACTTATCTATGGCACTGTCGTCTTGCTCATATAAGTAAGAAACGTATTGAAAAGCTGCAACATGATGGGCTTTTAAAGTCAACGGATGACGAGTCCTTTGATCAATGCGTGTATGGTTTATCGGGAAAGATGACAAGGAAACCGTTTCTACATCATCCCGAAAGGGCGTCTGATATACTTGGCCTCATTCACATTGATGTTTGTGGACCACTTAGACATGTGTCAAGAAAATATGCTAGCTACTTCATTACCTTTACGGATGATTATAGTCGCCATGGCTATATTTATTTACTTAAACATAAACATGAGGTTTTTGAAACGTTCAAGGTGTTTAAGAATGAAGTAGAAAATCAACTCGGAAAGACTATAAAGGCACTTCGATCAGATCGAGGAGGCGAATACATAAGCCAAGAGTTTAAAGATTATCTAAAAGCTTGTGGAATTGTCCAGCAGCTTACTCCACCTTATACACCACAACACAATAGGGTGTCTGAAAGGAGGAATCGTACTTTGTTAGACATGGTTCGATCAATGATGAATCTTACAACTTTGCCATTATCCTTTTGGGATTATGCTCTTGAGTCTGCTGCACGCATTCTTAATATGGTTCCAACCAAGAAGGTTGATAAGACACCATATGAACTATGGTTTAGAAAAGTTCCTAATTTGTCTTACTTAAAGGTCTGGGGTTGTGAGGCTCTTGTATAGAGAGATACGCCTAACAAACTTCAACAAAGATATGTTAAGTGTATCTTTATAGGATACCCAAAGGAAACGATGGGTTACTATTTCTACTTCCCATCGGAAAACAAAATAGTTGTTGCGAGGTATGCTGAATTCTTTAAGAAAAATCTTTTGTCTTAAGAAGTCAGTGGGAGGGCGGGAGAACTTGAAGAAATTCAAGACGAAGATACATCACCCTCTTAAATCACTAGCGATATTCCTATGGAGGTTGAAGGTTTCGAACCACCTCATGAAGAAGAAGCTCATGTTCGTAAGTCCGAAAGGCCACATCGAGCTCCTAACTGCTTATGTCTAAATATAGAAGTTGAGGAGCATAGTTTAAGGGATCTTAATGAACCCGCTAACTAGAAAGCTGCAATGTTAGATCAGGAATCTAATAAGTGACTCGATGCTATGAATGCGGAGATGCAATCCATGAAAGATAATCAAGTCTGGCGCTTGGTTAATCTTTGTCCTAATGGTAAGACTGTTGGAAGCAAATGGCTTTTTAAGAAAAAGACTAACATGGATGGCAATGTACACACCTACAAAGCTCGTCTTTTAGCAAAGAGATTTACTCAAACCTACGGGGTTGATTATGAAGAAACGTTCTCATCCGTTGATGACATTAGAGCTATTAGGATTCTCATAGCTATAGCAGCGTTCTAT
The DNA here is from genome assembly GCA_026074375.1 of Tanacetum coccineum. Lineage (NCBI taxonomy): Eukaryota > Viridiplantae > Streptophyta > Magnoliopsida > Asterales > Asteraceae > Tanacetum > Tanacetum coccineum. Next base: position 19,419 of record BQNB010018617.1, read on the forward strand.
GACTATGAGATATGACAAATGGATGTCAAAACTGCCTTCTTAAATGGTTATCTTGATTAAAATATCTATATGGTGCAACCTGAAGGCTTTATTGATCCTAAATATCCTAGAAAAGTATACAAGCTTCAAAAATCCATTTTTGGTCTTAAGCAAGCATCTAGGAGCTGGAATAAAATATTTGATGAGGAAATCAAAAGATTTGGATTTACTCAAAATATTGATGAGCCATGTGTATATCAAAAGGCTAGTGAGAGTAATGTTACATTCCTCATCTTGTATGTCGAAGGCATAATCATTATGGGAAATCACATTCTAAGTTAACAAAGTGTAAAGGAATATCTTAGAAAGTGTTTCGCCATGAAAGATTTAGGGGAAGCAGTATTTATTCTTGGAATCAAAATCTATAGAGATAGATCGAAGCGATTAATTGGACTATGTCAAAGTGCTTACATGGATAAGATATTGAAGAGATATAGGATGGATAATTCCAAACGTGGTTACATCCCCATGCAAGAAAGACTTGACTTGAATAAAACATAAGGTGCTTCAACACCCGGAGAGGTGAAGCGTATGCAGAATGTACCTTATGCTTCGACAGTGGGTTCCATTATTTATGTTGTTAGATGCACTAAACCTGATGTTGTGTTCGCGCAAACTATAACAAGTCGTTTTCAACAGAATCCTGGTGAACCATACTAGACTGCTGTGAAAACCATTCTTAAGTATTTAAGAAATACTAAAGATATGTTTTTGGTTTATGATGGAAATCCTGAAGCTGAACTTAGAGTTGAGTGCTACTGTGATGCTGGTTTTGAGACCGATAGAGATGACACAAAATCTCAGACATGATACGTCTTCATTTTAAATAGAGGCGCAGTGGACTGGAAAAGCTCCAAGCAAAGTACTACTGCAATGTCTGCTACAGAAGATGAATACATAGCTGCTTCAGAAGCTGCGATGGAAGCTGTTTAGATTAGGAAGTTAATTTAGAGCTTGGTATAGCACCAACAATAAATGAACCTATTAAAATGTTTTACGATAATTCAGCCGCACTTCATTTCGCTAACGAACCGGGGGTTCAGAGGGGTGCGAGACACTACCATAGGAAATATCATTATGTTCGCGAGTGTATTAAACTGGGCAAAATAAAATTTCTTAAAGTTCACACAGATGACAACCTAGCTGATCCTTTTACGAAGGCGTTATCAAATAAGAAGCTTACTTAACATGCTAGGAGCATGGGACTTCGTTTAGCTAGTAGTTTCATTTAGATATGTGTTTAGTATTTGGATATGGGATGTTATGACAATTTATTTTATGATAAAGATACGTTGGCATTTCGTTATATTTATTTTAAATTGTGTCATATATTTGCATGTTTAAATCCATGAATAATAATAGTTATTATTCTAAATTAATCTGTTGTCGATTAACAATATGGGAATATTGTTAAATTAAGACAATTCTGAGTGATTGGTGATATTATAGATATTAAGGATGTGTCCATAAAACTCACATGATATTCATAAGATGAATATTGGATTTCCCCAACACAAGGATATTACTTTATGGATCGTCGTCATTAAGTAAACCTTGTAAGTGATTTTTATTTACATAATCCTTAGACTTGAGATACAAGTAGGTCTTGCATATGTGGATAATCCTTCTTGATCTAGTTCTAGTTATCCTGAATAAGGTAGCTAATAAGGATTATTTATGTGTGAGATTATCTCTTCTTGATTGAGTTCTGTTACCCGAATAAGGTGGCAATATGGGAGTATTCAGATGTGTATGAAGCATGAAGCCATGGCACCTTATAGTCAATATAGAATTTGTTCCTTCAATTTAAGGGGGGGGTTGGGGATAAATAAAGTTGTTTTTTTTGGTATGGGCACTAGGCCCTTCGTAGACTTAATAAAGATGTGTGTATGGCCATACCCCAAAACTCATGCAGATATATCTCATTGATTTTCGGTAATCTTGATTAGTTACATATACTAGAAACAGAATCGTTAAATAATAGAATGACTTTGATCCATATCCATTTTTAGCACGGTATCTGAAGCAAAGGGATTATAAATACCTAAATCATTTTATCTGTGACTTTATGAAACCACACTCGAATTTTTCTAGGAGCATTGGCGTGTTGCTAGACGTTTACCATTGTTTATTATATTATTGGTTTATCTTGTACTGAGTGGGTGTTGTTGGATCTATGAACGACGTATGTATTGATATATGTCTGATTGTTTATTCGAGCCTTACACAGGACGCACTCGTTTATACGAAGGTAACAACGAGAAAATATATTTTAAAGTAATATTTAACTAGTGTTTAACAAAACGTCGTTATATGTTAACTGAGATTAATCAATTTAAATGTTAAAAACCAAAGCATGAAAGGAAAAGGAGTTTGCCTTGCAAGCTAAGGCATAAGGCTTGGCATTGACACAAGCTATGGGCAATTGCCTTGCATTGCTAAGGACACTTTCCTTGCAAGCCAAAGGCAATTTACCATATATATAGAATGCTAGACTTCATTATTTGAGGTATGCACTTCTCTAAACCTAAAAACCTACCTCACTATCCTGCTCTCTATTTCTTTTGTGCGTTCAGTGCGTTGAATTAACCAACAAAAGGGTTGTACGATTTTCTTTTTGGTACTGTCCACTAAAGAACACAATGGTTTTTCCATTTTTGTTGATAGTAATCTAAGGGATTCGATTATAAAACCAACTACTTGTTCATAGCATATCCTCGTTGTTTGCTTGAAACGTATATGACGTGTTTGAAGTTGAGGAATCATACTTTTGATTCTTGTGGTTTCGCGATGGTGTTATACATAGGTATATTTCAAGACGGGGTTAAAGGTTACATATTAAATCGGTGTATCGTTTCGTGCACAAAAGGTATTACTCTTCTATCTGTTAACTAGTTTAATTCTAATAAGTGTTTATTATCCACTGCGTACTTCGTGATTTATGGTTAGCGTTTACTAAATACAACAAGATTTAATCCCATGGTTTAGAGTTAGGATCCAGTGAACACCAACTTCTTAACACACTCTTGAAGTTATATTCATCCGATATAACCATAGCATTAGTTTCATACTTAACAATATCTCAAGCATAAGGACTTACCAGATGATTCTTCTGTAATAATATCTTCATTTCAATGTACCACAAAGATATACAACAATCACTCAAGTTCTTTACCCTTTAATGACTCCATTAGGAGGATTTTAAATGACTCACTAGACAGCACTTCTCATGTTTAAACACAAATTAGTTGAAAAAAGCCTCTCTATAGGTAAACCCTTGGCCTACTCCCACATCAAATAACCATAAATCAACCTCTTCAACATTACGACTAATTGCATAATGAATCTAACTATTTGCTCGCGATTTAAACTCAGAACCAGACTGACTACTGACTACTGTAACGGGTATCAAGTTTGAATTTTTTGAGGTTGAGATTTGTAGGACACTAATTTAGTGTGTTGTGGATAAAAGATATGTAACCATGGAGATTAATTTCTTCAAGTACAAAATCTGTGAGGTCATTGACATCTGAGAAAATGAGACGAGGAAGTGAAGTCCAGAGGTTTTTCCATCGTGTAAAAATAGTAGTTGTTGTTTTGATCACCTCTTTGGTTGTGCAGTCCAAACAAGACATGATATTATTGACTAACATTTCATCCTTTAACTCATTCAATCGATCTACTCCTTCCATAGTTATGTGACCGACTAGACGTTCTGCTTAAGATAACAGATTGTTCCGAACTGACATACAAAACGAGAAATGAAACGTTGCTCATTCTAGTCATGGCAACTGGCAAGATGGACAGCCAAAAATGGAAAACTGAATTATATGCTAATCTAAGAAGATAAAAGTCCTTCTGATTTTAATCTCATGTTCTGTACAAAAACGAACCACTACAGACCACTATCAATGGCGTACGCGTTAGCTAAATAAAATGCATAGGCTGTAAGGTTGCGCCTAAATGTTAATATCAGTAGGGGGTGCTTGTTAAACATGTTTGCCCGTGTCTTTCTGTTTGAATGATAATATAAGCTAGTATTTAGTAGCTTACAATTTAATAAATGTTACGCCCTGGAATCATTTATATTACGCCTTCCGTCCCAAAATACTTGTTCGCCGACAAATAAAAAAAGAAAAAAATTTAAGAAATGTTACGCCCTAGAATCATATATATTAGGTCCTCCGTCCCAAAATACTTGTCCACTGACAAATAAAAAAAGGAAAAAAAAATTAGAAAAACATAATCATTACCGCTCTCTTTCTTAAATATGGAATTATCCCTAATTTTGTTACAATTTTCATACGGGACAACACACCCTTTAGTGGCCTAAACAATGATAATATAAAGTACTATTAATCTAAAGCCTAGAATAATCATTTATACATATCTTTTATATAATAAAAGAATTACATCATTTCAGAGTTTTCTATCAGATTAAATCTTATGTGAAAATAAATTGGGCCAATCAGAATGCTTGATTTTGCCACGTAGGCAAAATCGTGCTATCTGATTGGTCAATAAAAAGTCAAAATTGAATTAATTTGGTCAAAATTGAAAAAAATTGGTGGAGAAAAAAAACACATAAAAATATATGTAAAAAAATATGTGTCAAATTTGTGCAACCAAAAACTTAAAAAAAGAGGAGAAAACTAATAGGACTTTAGTAGTTGAATTTTAAATAAATTATATGAAGTTAAGTGTAAATTTTATAAATTACAGTTTTTATTATAACTTTAAAAATATTAAACAAAATGACTCCTTAACAATTTAAACTCTAGGAGACTTTATATTTTAAAATATCAACAAAAGTAAAACAATTCTTACTTCCAAACAAAGATTTAACATTATTCTAATCACAATCTCAAATTACCCGAAGAGTTTTTGTAGATTTTTCTCATTGTCGCGCCTGTAATCATGTTTTACAAACCAGAATGCACCATCGAAGTTTCACTTGGACTGTCTCCGGGCTCACCTAAAAGGGGTGTTTCGCTTGGATTTTTTGGCTCACTAATGTCGAGTCACAAACAGGGGGGGGGTTTAAATCAAAAATAAAAATTAGTAAATCCATCCACATGTTATTACTATGTGATATATTAAAGATTTATGAAATTTAATGAATCTATTATCTTCGTATATTTCGATAATACTCTATAACATAACTTATACAACAGAAAAAATATATATATGAAGTTTAAAAAAACATAATGTCTAAGCCTCGTGCGTGTACGGGCATTAAAACTAGTTAGTAGAACGTAAGTAACAATCAAATAAATCGATGAAGAATAAAAAATAAGCCGATGTTACGTACCAAAAGCAGCACGCAGCAGTAACTAAGGTTGGCGTTTGATTGTTTGTCCTTTGTACATGTTATATTTGAAACAAAAAACTTTTAAACCAAACTAACCGAACAACCCGATAACTGAACCGATCAACACCCCTAGTTTCGGTTATCGGGTTGTTCGGTTAATTTCTTTTTTTGTAAAACCGAAAACCGAACCGAACCGAATAATCCGAATTACATAATTTTAATTATTTATTTATTTAACTATATAACTTTTAGCACCAAAAAATATTTCAAGCTTAAAAAATGTTATATTTGTATTATGAAAGAGTTTTAGTGTTTTTCTTATAAGTATATAATAAATATATATTTATGTTAATTCGATTTTCGGTTCGATTTTCTCAAGTTCGGCTCGGTTACAATTTCGGTTCCGTATTTTTTGGTTCGGTTTTTTCGGGGCGGCTAGGTTTCGGTTTCGATTTTTGGTTTTTCGGGTGAAACCCGAATTCTGTTGTAAATGTTAGATTGCAAGTGCTATTGCATATTATAGCAATTATGGTCGACGTCACGTCAGCTTATATCATATAACACTTTTATTACATAAACAACCCAAACCCCCGAATAACATTCTTATAACACGTCACAAAAAATACTCACTCACTCAAAAAAAAAAAGAATAACGAATGTGAAGCAAATGGCATTGGCACCTGTAACACAAAGGGACGGTGCAATACAATGATTATAGGGGTGCCATAAGCGTCATTTTGGCACCTATAACATGTTATATGGTACTGCACACGGTACTTGTAATATGCAATGTTAAGTTGACCCGGCCAGTTAAATCGGAAACCGGATTAGTGAACAGTTTTTTCCTTGTTTTAGAACTAGATTGAACCGACGGGTTTTAGTCAACCCGGGTTGACACAGTTTAATAAATTTTCAGAACCTTTTTTCCATATTTAAGAAAGAGAGCGGTAATGATTATGTTTTTTTTTAATTTTTTTCCTTTTTTTATTTGTCGGTGGACAAGTATTTTGGGACGGAGGGTGTAATATATATATTTGTCGGTGGACAAGTATTTTGGAACACAGCTCATTAAATTTGTCGAAATTTGCAACACAGTTGCGCATGTGTTTATGTTTATAGTTTTAAAACAAAACTCCTTAACAAGAATTTGCAAATCAATAATTTGATTAATAATCATAATAAACATTCTTAGATTTAGATGATTTCTGAAGGCATGAAGTTTAGATGACTTGATTCGGTTGATAGTTGTCTTCATTCCTGTATCCATGACTCTATGATCTATTTGCTATTAAAATCATGTGTTCAAAATTCAAGAAGTGTCGACGATGGTGAAAATCTCATTTTTTCTATAGTACAACAGATTTCCTACAAAATCCCAGAGCAATCTTCATAAACACAATCTAAATATGCTCTTGAATCACTAAAGAAATATGGTTTTGAATCTTGTGACCTAGTGGATACTCCCATAGTAGAGAAATCCAAACTGGATGAGGATAAAGAAGGGAAAGCCGTTGATCCGTCACATTATCGTGGTATGATTGGCACCCTCCTTTATCTCACAGCCAGTAGACCTAACCTACAATTTGCTAAATGCATGTGTGCCCGGTATCAGGCTCGGCCTACCGAAAAGCACTTAAATACGGTAAAAAGGATCTTTCGGTATCTAAAAGGAACCGTAAATCAGGGACTATGGTATCCGAAGGATTCTTTGATTGCTCTAACAGCATTTGCAGATGCGGATCATGCGGGTTGTCAAGATACACGCCGTAGCACATCTGGTAGTATGCAATTCTTGGGTGATAGACTTGTTAGCTGGTCGTCAAAAAGGCAGAAAAGCGCTGCGATATCCAGTACGAAAGCTGAATATTTTGCTTTGTCCGGCTATTGTGCTCAAGTCCTTTGGATGAGATCACAGCTTACCGACTATGGCTTTGGATTCAATAAAATTCCCATGTACTGTGATAACAAAAGCGCTATTGCCTTATGTTGCAACAACGTTCAACATTCTAGATCAAAGCATATAGACATCAGATTTCACTTTATCAAGGAGCATGTTGAGAATGGGGTGATCGAACTTTATTTTGTCAATACGGAGTATCAACTGGCGGACATCTTCACTAAAGCTCTTGGCAGAGAAAGAATTGAATTTCTTATCAACAAGCTGGGGATGCGAAGTTTTACGCCAGAGACTCTGAAACAATTGGCAGATGAAGTTGATGAATAGTGGTGGTACCTATTCAAATATCCTGTATTATATGTATATAAATTAAAACATAAAAACGAAAAAGATTTTTCATTTTTCAAAATTTTTTTTATAAAAACAAAATACAAAAATATAAAATTCACAAAACCAAAGAAAAAAATTAAAAAATGAGAAAAATATAAAAAAAGGTAATAATGGCATGTCTTCTGAAAATCGATAACATTTACGGTCTTAGAAATGTCATTCAATAATGATACGAGGCTGTAAATGAAGTTCGAGCAGAAGTTCCAAAGGTTTCCAAAACATGCCAAATGGCTTGCTATTATTTCAGATAGTAACCCGCTTTTCACCATGAGGAAAACATGTCGTCAAAAAGACAGTTGTTCCTAACAACGGGAATTTATTCTCGGGCATGGTCTACTTTATGACCATGCAAAGGCTTGTGATTACTTTGCATCACAACCCGTGCTTCCTATATTTCCATAAATGTACGCTTCAGTGCATCTATGTGTATAAATAAGAGAAATCTTATTTATCCTGGTGTTTGTTGTTTTGTCACATACAAAATCATTCCATCATCTGAAAATAATTTTCAAGATACATTTGACTTCTCAAACAACGACTACAGCTCTTTAAATAGAAAACGGGTCATTGTTTGAGGGGGAGAGAATGTCAAATTTCTTCGTCTTGATAAAATGAGTTTAAAGGGAAAAGGTTTTTAAACAATAGAAAGTTAATTAAGTTTAGCTTGCTTGTGTCTTATGTGTTACTTGTTGATGCCTTTAGGGTGTAGTTTGCTAATTTAAGTCTATAGGTGTGCGAGTATAAAACTTTAGGGACCAAAAGTGCTAATTGTTTAACTTGAATACACCTTATAAAACTTACTTGGAAAAATTAAATAGTTGAGTAATCATGAGGGGCCTAAAGTGTTAATAATAATTTTGGTTTAAAACTTTTCCATCCCACCCCGTCCCCATCACTGTTCACACACTCTCACACACTCAAACACACACACACACGTACACACACTCAAATCGCACCCTTTAATCCTTCTTCTCAAGATCATATCAAGATTAATTCGTCCTAACAACATTAACCACTGCCTTTGGTCTAGCAGTATTAACTTGTCTTGAGCAACAGCAACAAACAACATTAAGATAACTTTGTCTGGCAGTATTAAGTGAAATTGGGCTAGACCTAGTTAAGATTTTTCTTGGAACCATGTGTCTTTTTGGATTGGGTTGAGTAATTCTTGAAGAATCTTGATGGTTCACCCTTCTAGCATTGTTCCACACTGGTTTTTTCTCCCTTTGACCATTTAGCTGTCTCTTTTGTTTACATGTATACTGGAGGTGATCAAAACTTCCACAAACATAGCAGGCTTTATTGTGCATCACAAAATCATTTCCTAGTTGTTGGGACTTTTGATTATTCTTGTTTCTTTGATTTCCCTTAGGTTTTGTGACCTATACATTTCAGCATATTTAACTGGTTTCCTAACTGGTTTTTCTTGTTGCTTAGGTCTAACAAATTCAATCTTAGACACAGTAGGAGAAACAGTTTTAGACACACCTGTTTTCTTTTCAACCTTAGACTTAGGCTTCTTTTCATCATCACTATCAGATTCCCAGTCTTCAATAATTGGGGCACCAATACTAACATTCTTACTATCCTTAGGTTCATATCCTTCAAACTCAAGATGTTGGAACTCTTCTAGACCAGAGTTGGACAAATCAAGCTTTGTAGGTGCATTATAGATTAAAGGATGGGGTGGTGGAACATCATGATACCCCAAATCCTTTTTACTTTTGTCAGTTATCTGACTCTCTAACAACTTGCCTAGGCTTTTTGAGGCACTATCAAATTTCTTAATTTTAAATTCAATACCCTTTTTTCTTGCTTAACCTTTTTAAACTTAATTTTAAGCACACTTATCTCATAGTTTTTGCAACCTACTTCTCTTTTAAGAACTGCAATTTCTTCATTAAAAAGAATCTCATTCTTTCTAAATGTGACAAGTTGATCTTCTACTATTGCTAAATTCCTTTTATAAGTAGCTGCTTTAAATTCAGTTTCATAAAGCTTAAAAATCAAATAATCATATTGTTTCTTAAAAGTTTCATAGTTTGTCAGATAAGTTTTAGAGCAAGATCTGTCATTATTTACCTTAGAGTCTGAAAGAGCCATAGGAGCCATCTCTTCCTTGTGAGTAAAGAGTTCTTCTTGTTTGTTTCTTCTAGATCAAAGTTTCATAACACAAGCTCTGATACCACTTGTTGATCTCAAACCTAGATCAATTCCTTAGGTTGTCTAAAAGTGCTAACAGTCATAAAGGTTCTCATGCATGAATAATTGTGTCACATTATAAACTGCACTCACTCTTTCTTAAACAGACTCATGGAAATCTCAATAGCAGATCAGATTGCTTTGGATGATGCTTTAGTTGCTCCTGCCAACCGACTTAAGATTGGTAAATGTAATCTTCGATTAAGCTCGGATGTCACATCAAAGGAAGCAACTCTTCAAGTAGTCTACGATGTGTTAAAACTCACTCCTTTCTACAAGGCATTCCAAGTTTCTGCTGATGTTCCAGAGATCTATATGCAAGAATTCTGGGCCTCTGCTTATGTTCATAACCGATCTGTCAGATTCAAGATGAATAACAAAAAGCACATTCTCAATCTTGATCAATTCAGAGACATTCTTCAAATTTGCCCTAAAGTCGGTAATAAGAAGTTTGAAGAACCACCTCTTGAGAAGGAGATTCTCGCATTTCTAGCCAGTCTTGGTCACTCTGGAGAAATAAGGAAGATCACTGATGTTAATGTCAATAAGCTGCATCAACCCTGGAGATCATTTGCTGCTATCATCAACAAATGTCTCAGTGGTAAACCATCCTACGACAGTCTTCGTCTTTCTCAAGCTCAAATCTTGTGGGGAATGTACAATAACAAGAAGGTTGATTATGCATATCTTCTGTGGGAGGACTTCATTTACCAGATTGAGAACAAAAATACGAAAAAGGGCAATGCGATGTACTATCCTCGTTTCACCAAGCTAGTCGTCAACTTTGTCATGGATAAAGACCCTTCAATTCCTCGAAGAAACAAGGTAAATTGGCATTATGCCAGAGATGACCCAATGTTCACAACAATCAATGTCATCTCAAGGAATGAAGACACTCAGTTGTACGGGACTATCTTGCCAGTAGCATTAACCAACGAGGTCATCCGCAACTCTGAATCATACAAAGAGTATTATGCTATTGCTTCAGGAAAGATTCCTCCAAAGACAAAAGGAAGTAAGAAGAAAGCTGATACTGATACAACCACTAAGCAGAAGTCTCCCACAATACCCAAAGAAAAGAAAGAAAAGAAGTCTGGAAAAGGAAAGCAGAAGGCTAAAGAGTTAGAGACTATCTCTGAGGCAGCTTTGACAGAGGCTGAGCAACTCAAGATACTCACAAAGAGAAGCCGTAAAGAGACTCACATCTCTCATGCCAGCGGGTCTGGTGCAGATGAAGGAACTGGTATTACACCAGGGGTTCCCGATGCACCTGATTATGACTCAGATGATGATATCTCCTGGAAATCAAGTGAAGATGATCAAGATGATGATATACATGACGATGATGAGAAAGCTCAAGATGATGAAAATGATGATAAAAATGACGATGATGAAAACGTTCAAGATGATGATGATGAAGCACAGACTGAATCAGAAGATGATGGTGATGATTTCATCCATCCAAAGCTCACAACTCATGATGATGAAACAACACATGAAGAGGAAACTGATGAAGATGATACCTTCGATCCTATAGTTCATACACCCTCTCGTGTTTCAACCTCAGATGATGAAGACAGTGACCATGAAGTTGAAGGGGTGGATGTTGAAGGAGAAAAGTCGGATGAAGATGCTACAGATGAAGAGGACGAAGGAAATGAAACGGACAAAGATACTAAAGCCAATCTTGAAGGAAGAGATGATGTAATGACAGATGTTATATTGCCCCAGGTTCAAGCAACCCAGGAAATTGAAGACACTCATGTGACCCTAACTCCGGTAAATCCTGATGGTCAACAACAGAGCTCTTCTGTATCATCTGGCTTCGTCTCCAACATGCTAATTCCAAATCAAGATACTGGTGTTGATGCTATATTTGGACAACATGCTGAAGCCACCTCTCAAATAGATATTCCTGTCACTGCCATTGCAGAGCCATCCTTCTTTGCACCATCCAAACCACAAGGGAATCAGCTCGTGACGTCTACTCAAAAAGAAGAATAATTGCTGTCACAAAGGTGGAAATAGTCGAATGGCAAAAACTTCAGCATCTTGAATCGGATTACAGTACGGAGGTATTGATGCATTCTTTACAGTTCAAAGAAGGTGACTTCCTAGACTTCGGATCCAAGACATTGAAGACATGCTGCTTCTTCTCATGCAGGGAAAAGTGACAAATCTCAACGTTGAAGAACGTATTGCATTTAATGTCTCCTTAAGAATGTTCACAAGAAGTGTGGTCATCCAAAGGCGTGTGGAAGATCTTCAATTGGGTGGTGAAAGCTAGTCAAAAAGAAGCTCAACCTCAACAATACCTGCTGAACACGTTACAGATCCAAATCTGAGAAGACGAGACGTTATACACCATACTTTGATTCCAGAGGATTCATCTATGAGAACAAAGACAAGAAGAACAAGATTGATGCGCATTGACGAACTACACTCAAGTTCAGCTGATGGCACTCTCGATTTGTTCGGACTGCTTCTAAATGGATCGCCTCAAGGGAATTAGAATGGCAGTATCTGCCTCAGTCTTTTTGGGCCAACGTTACAAAGCAAATTGCACGAGTTGATTACAGGCAATTGACAAAGACTAAAGCACTAAGGAGGTAATGTGGAGTTTGGAGAGATTTGTAGGTGGAAGACCATACGGGGGTGACTTACGGCTACTTTAAAGGGACCATCTGATTTTATCATTTTGTTTGTTCTCATCTTAAAAGGTCAATCCTCGTAAATAATTTTTATCTTGTGAATATGTTAATTACTAGTGTAGATTTTTTGGTGAAAAATAAGATGTGCTCGAGTACAAATTTTTCAAGAATTTCTTAGTAAATTCAAAAACTTTCAAATAATTGTACTCGGCACCATCTTATAATCCCTCACAAGTTGTTCCCCCCGCGCCCCCCCCCCCCCCCCCCTCCCCCCACGCCCCCACCCCCCCCCCCCCCCCCCCCCCCCCCCCCCCCCTCCAATAACATGTTCCAATCTGCTAGCATATATCATTTTGTCCCCGAACGGTTAATCAATTGATATCCAAAATATCAAGGGATTAACATTTTGGATAAGGGGAGAAAATGTGATTAACCTGGACTTAATGTATATTGACAGAAGTGATCAAATAAAATGGACTCAATGCACTCCACACCTAGCATGTTCTACGATTACGATGCACATGTTAAGGGGGAGCTTTTAGTGATGATGAAAAACTCTCAAAGTGTAAATCTTTTGATATTTATATCAAACACTTTGATTGAAATTTTCAAATGTTTTTGGAAGGATCGTGATGAAATACCCAAAAGACCGACCATGTTCTTAAATTTATGAAGTTATAAGGCGGTTAGGCTTAGGTATTCAGATCCCATGATCCGAGCCGAACCGGAGGGATCTATACCAGGGTTATCACTAGTTCGTGTGAAGTCCTTAGGTATGATTAAAAAGGAGAAAATGTGAGAATAGGGAATAATGCCGACTGAGATGGAGCTAACACTGGAACAAACCCAACAAGGTGTTAGTTATGAAGTCTTGGTAAGCATTGAAGGGGTTGAAGAATGAAAAAGAAATGTAAGGATAAAGGGTGAAAATAAAGAAGCCCTCCATAACAGTTAGGAGAAATCCGGGTCAATAATATGCTGTCAGGAACACTCAGGGTAGCCTGACATTGATGACAGTTATGGACCCAGTGACGCTATGCACAACCCTCCCTAGCCACTCAAGGTCTCTCAAAAGACTCTTGTTTTATTTCTCACGGAGATTACACGCATTTCTATCGACTTTCTCACTCCGAGTTAGTTGATATTGAAAAGGTGGCAGTCTGCTTCCAGCCTCCGTCACTATAAGTAAAAGTCACTATTGAGTCTAGAGCCAAATGAGATCATCCATTTATCTCATTAGGGACACTTATATATCTTAGCTTGTATTTGTTTAATCTCACACAATGTGATATCAATGTAAATAATTAGAAGTCCTACGCAAGATTCTTGTGATTTTAGCCAGAAAATTCCGAGTGGTTACTTAGGTATTCACAATAAGATTGGAAATTCTGCTTGAGCAGCATCAAACAAGCTCATGGTAGGTAACTTGTGCGGTTCTTTATGAATCAAACTTGTGTCAACTGGAAAGAAACGATGGTGCGATTCTATAAGAATCAAACTTGTTCCAGGAAATGGCAATCAAGGTTTGCCCCACGCCAATGATTTTTAGAAATGATTAACACTCTCGGTGTGTCACAAAAAATTATTTTGTAAGTGATACAACCGATTGATTTTAAATCAATTTTTCTCATTATCAATCGGTAGAGATCAGTAAACTCACTGTCGTTCACTCTTATGTGTGTCTGCTTTGAGACGTTCCGATAATGTGAACATGCTGAGTACGACTGATTATGATTATGTGTTAGAAAGTTATTCATTACTACAGCTGGAAATTCAGTCAAGAAAGATTCTTCATTAAATTGAAAATCTATATGCTCACAGGTCGATCCCTCACGGATTGAAGGTTTCTCAAAATACCTGGAGCGATTGACAAAAGCCATATTCGTCCCCGCACTTTATTGCTAAGGTTTTATGCAAGCTTTTTAAAGATGCGTGGGGGAGGTTTCTGATTCCAGCTGGCTCACCAAGATCCATAGCCACATGCTCATACCCGACTGACAACGCTTAAGACATCATGATAAACGCTCAAGTACATGTTCAAGACTTCCGCTCCTCTGATACCGCCATTCTTTCTCAAAAAAGTGACGAAGTGTTTAAAGTTTAAAGAATTCAGAAAGATGCAACTTTAAACTTTTCCAAGTTTCAAATTAAGAATGGTATGAGAATGTCGGTCCAAGAAGTCACAAGTCCACCAAGATGGCAAAGTTTCAAGGATGGCGTAAGAGATTGTGCTTGGTTGATGATCTCAAGTATGCTCAAGATCACTAATGTCAATACAAGTTAAGAAAAATGCTCAATCCCAGAAATCAATGATCACTACAAATATTCAAAGAGAAAGTCCAGGAGTATGAGCCTAAGATATGAAGATAACGCATAGTATTGTAGGCTTAAAGGTTGGTATAATGGGAGGACTCCATTAGGGGAGGAGTGTTGGAAACACGAAAAGTGTCGTCATTCCAAGTTGTAATAGTCTTTGCTGTAGTTTATGTAATGATTAGATTTAGTAATTAGTTGTGCCAAGACCCATGGGAAGCCTATTAGAACCCATGGGCCGGCACCATGCACTTATTAGCCCTCTCCTAGCCTTGGATGAGGGGTTTGGTTTTCCATTTGTATCATTTTTATTTTAATACACGCTTCTTCCACTTTTCCATCCATTCTAGCTCTAACATCACAACCCACATCCTCACTCGTGTTCTAGGTTTGACTCATAAGATTACTTAGAATTCCTACATAAGATTAGGATTTATCATATGAGTTTAAATAGCTTATAGTTGTTTTAGTTAGTTTTAAAGTTTAAGGTCTGAAATGCTCTGAGCTATTTTAGCTTATTTGTCTTTGCGGGTTATTTGTGTAATGTTCTGAGTTTAGCCTTTTTGATATCTAATTTTAGTTATCATTAGGTGCTTCCAGTTAATTTAGCTTTTTAAAAACTAATTTTACATGTTACAAGGATTCTAGAACAGCTTGTATTTTCAAATTTTAGCTTATAATGAAGCTTGTGCAAGAGTTTTAGTCCAAATAAGTATTTTTGAGATTTATAAACACCTATCTTTTGTTGTTCAGATTCTTCAAAAGCTCTTTTTGAGCTTAATTTTAGTTTTCAGCTTATACTCCTTTTATAAAAGTTGCTTAAAAATAGTACCTCTCCCTTGATTTTTGTGCTTTAAAAAAATTTCAAAAATAAAAAAAAGTGCAAAAAAGGTAAGGCTGGTGGACCTTGAAACCTACAGACCTCTCCCTTAATCTATTCTCAATTTCCTTGTGCTAGGTGGTTACAAGTTCGTTACACACTTTCTTTCTTTTATTTAATATAGTCATCTTCATTTCCTTACTAGTATAATAAGCCGAAGCCTGTTTGCTTATTTTCCCAGCTTATTAGATAAGCTGGGATCTTGGTTCTATTTTTCTTATCTTCTTTGTTACTAGTTAGACTTTTCCTGATTTTTTGGTAATTTTTCATTAAGTAGATTAATTTTTATCATTTTTCGAAAGTTTAAATTTTAGAAAATTCATAAAAAATAGAATAAATTTCAGAAAATTACAAAAAAAATAGTTTTTAGTTTTATAAAAAATTACTTTTTGTTTTACATAAGAAAATCACTTTAACCTTTTAATAATTTTACATTTTAATTTTTTGACGCTTTTAGTTTTATTTTAAAATAGGATTTTAAAATTTGAAAATAGTTTTTCCTAAGTTTTTATGTTATTTTAGATTTTTATAAGATTAAAAATATTTTTCAAATTTGTTAGACTTAATTTCGCTATTTTTAGGATTTAAATTAGATTTAATTAGTTTTTAAATCATTAATAAAGTCAAAATAATCAAAAAAATATTTTTCTTTTTCTTAAAATTTTCTTTTGTCCTATTTTAGGTTTAGAAATTTAGTTTGCATTTTTAGGGGTTAATTTTAGTGTATTTGCTTAATTGTCGCATTTTATTTGTTTCCCGTTAATTGCTTAAGTGTTTAATTGCTTTTAATTGTTCATTTTAATTGTTGCTTTTATTTAGTAGTCATAGATACTAAAAAATATCCTTTCTCTTATTCAAATCATAATCCGAGCTAAAACAAGGTTTCAATTTCGCAAGTCGTTGGGGAAACGACCCGGGTGATCATTCTTCCCGGTTAAATTATCGTATATATATTATTATATCTTTTAGACGTGAGCTTTTCATACGGGGAGCCTTTAGGAAAGTTTCTTAATTGCGGCTCTTTTTAGTGAGGAATTTTATATTGGTATATTTTAATGATGGTATCAACAACCCTCCCCAGCCATTCGAGTTTCTCTCAATAGAACCACTGTCTCATTTGTCACGGAGGTACACACGACTTCTATTGACTTTCTCACTCTGAGTTAGTTAATATTAAATAGGTGGCAGTCTGTTCCAGCCTCTGATTACAAAAACCAAAATGCACTAATCGAGTCTAGAGCCAAGAGATTAATAAAATAAATCTCAGTAGGACACATTCCATTACAAACCCTTGTTGAACATCAATAAGTTCACAAGCTGTTAACAAGAGTCCTACGCATTATCCTTATGATCTTGCCAGAACATCCGAGTGATACTTAAGGTGTTTATAATGAAGATGGAAATCCTGTTTGAGCCAACATCAAACAAGCTCTTGGTTTGGTGTACTTCACGCGATTTCTATATGCAATCAACACTTGTGTCATCGTGGAAAGAAAGATGGTGCGATTCATATGTGGAATCTAACAACATGTTCCAGTAAATGAATTGATGATTAATCATAAAGCATAGTAACTATTTGATTCACTTTTACAGTGTTGTTGGCTTTGAGACGTTCCGGTAATGAGAAACAAAGCAGCACTCGGTAAATATAATACATCTGTGTTGAAGATCCTAACCGCTTTGAGCTGGAAACCCTGTCAAGTGAGATTCTTTGAAGCTACCTGTTCACAAGTCCGCAATATTTATACTGTAAAACGGTCCTACGAACAGGAGGTTAATCTAACCAACTCCGCGAATGACAAAGCTTATTCGTCCACATTGCTTTATTGCTAAACTGTTTTTACTTTCAGGATTATATAAGATGGAGATGTAGACGCCTCAGTCCACTGAAGTTGAATTCATTACCACTCATGCCTCATGCTCAAACTACAAGGATCATATTATAAGCATCTAAGGATGATCAAGATCAAGAAAGCTAAGTATTAAAAATGACGCAAAGACCTTCCGCAAATTGATAAACAAGATCTTCCTTTAAGATATCAAGTCTATCAAGGGAGATTATTAAAGAGCTTTCAAGAAGATGCAAAGTATGACCATGTTGGTCGTGACACAAGATCGCAAGGTGGCAAAGACGATCAAGACTGAAGGATAAAGATTTAAAGATTCGCCGGATGTAAAGATGAAGTAGAAAGACAATGACAAAGGCTCAAGATCAAAGATCACACAGCATGAAGGAACAAGCCTACAAGATAAAGACATAATGCAAAGAACTCAACGACAAGACAATCTAAAAAAAAAAAGGACTCACTTTCGGGGAATGATTGTTAGCAATAAAACAACGAGTCTATCATTGAAGCTTAGAATCTCTCAGGAAAACCAAGCTTAGGGGGAGATTGTTAGCCTCAAATATTAAGTCAATCTCGGTCTTTATCTTACTTATGTAGTAATAGGCTAGAAGGGTAAACGAGCTCGTAATCGTAAGCTAATCTTGTACCAGTATCGGGTTTAAACCTATTTGTAATCCCGAGCCCGACCCAAGACAAATACCATGGCCCATTAAAGCCTAATATGGCCGGCCCCCATTTAGTATAAATACCCCTCTCCAAGTGTGGAGAGGGTGTTGGTCTCATTTGTATTTTGTGCAAGTAAATCAACCATCTCATTTTCTCTCTACTTTCTCTCTCTTATTTCTCTCTAAAATTATTTCTTTATCTTCTCATCTTATTTTTCTTATTCAAGTATGAAGTGAAGTGATTATTGGGTTCCGACAAGTTCATTTTCTTAAAAAGCCAAAATTAAGTCAGTAGAAGGCTGTCTGTTTCAGCTTATTTTTCCAGCTTATTTCCTTAATGTTTAGCTTATTTCTTTGCTTATTTGTAATCATATTTGCCTATTAGGTATAGGTGTTGGTTTGTTTCAGCTTATTTGTGCTTTTCTATAGATTTTTGTGTTTTAATAAGCCAAACAATTTTGATTTAGTCATTAGTTAAAATTAGTTAAACTACCATTTTTCTTGTGTTTTTTTGAGCTTATTAGTAAGTTTCAAATATAGTTCATTTTATTAAATTTGCTTATTTTCATGTGTTCTTTAAGTTTTTTAAAGAAAATTTGAAAAATAATTTTTTTTTTGCAAAAAGGTAAGGTCCAGGACTTGAACCTGAGACCTTCCCTTCACTCACACACGTATTTAACACCACCCTCTTTTACCATCTGCCCTTGGGACTTCTTCACTAAACACTTGCATTATTTAATTTATAAGGGCTTTTAACCAGTTTAAGCTTTCAGCTTATATTTGCTTATTTTCAGCTTATTCGTTCAGCCATTTTCCCAGTTAGTATTTTTCTTAGATTCCTCACTGTTCAAAGTACTTTTTTTTTTTTTCAGAATTTTATAAATTAGTTTAATATTTTTAATAATATTTTTAGATTAAATTTGTTTTTAATTCATAATAAATTAAATAAAAATCAACAAAATATAATTCTTTTTTTTTTAAATTTTGTTTTATCATTTAAGATTGTTAAAAATTAAATTTGCTTTTTTAGGGTTAAAATTTGAAGTTTTAGGTTTTTAAGGTACGTTTTAGAATACTGTTATCGTTTTTTGCGTATAATTCGTATTTGCTTTAATTGTTGCTTGTTTTTATTTGTTATTTGCTTTATATTTTTAAAAATTAGAATCAAAATCAAGAATCTTAATCCATTTAAAATATCGATCACAAACGTCAACACGAAGTTTAATTCACGCCTCGTTGGGACACAAACGACCCGGGAAACGACTAGAAGGGGTTACCTTTGAAGTCGATACTTCCGGAATTATATTTTATTTGTGAGTTGGTTTGTTTGCCGGTTCACCTATATATATATATATATATATATATATATATATATATATATAGGGTTATATTTATATTATATATTATGTATATATATATATTATACTGATATTATATTGACTACGATCAATTTTCGGCGCCGCTGCCGGGGAGGTTGTGTTACGAATTCTAAGTTATCGTTTGAAGATTGTTTTTTGAAGATCCTTCCTCGGAAGTTTTCTCTGTATTTGTGAATCATTTGTCTATATAAATTAATACTAAAAAATATTCCTAACAGTAATCAAAAATCCAAAAAAAAAAAAATTAAAAAAAACCAAACAAAAGAAATCGAGTTGTCAATGATTAAATCGGCTACACCTTGACTGGATATAAACTATAAGAGAGGTATAAGGAGGGTTGATCCTACGAACTTCGACCGAAAGGAGAAGGTTTTTAAAAACGCGTTATATATTTGCGGCTTAACCAGCTGTACTCCGTCCTACGCTCTCTTTTGTGCGTTTTTTAAAGACGCGTACCGTGCAACCTTTGACTTTCCGGCTTAAGCCGAAAAGAGAATTTGTCGTGTTTAATTTTTAATAAAGATATTGTTTTTAGTGATATGGCACTCTTCTCTTTCGGTCCAGTGGTCGAACATGGTGCAAACAAACATCCCCAGAAGTACCGTTCTGAAAATAAATCGGTAACGTTTCCAACAACAAGGTCAATTCCGACGTATGGTTGAAGCAGAAAAAAACGGAGTTACGATGGCACGATATCACGTAATTGATGGGTTATTGCTCCGTCGCACCCACGAGGTGAAATGCAGAAGCAATCATTTGTAACCACCAATTCCAGCTGAAGCATTTCTCTGAATGCTCAAACATGTCTTCTAATATCTTGATAACTTCTAAAACAATATCGTCGGGTTTTGAGAAAGAAGATCCTCATGCTCATATTCGTTGGTTCAACAAGATTACTTCTACGATGAAGTACAAAGATGTGCCCGATTCAGCGATTAAGCTTATGCTTTTTCCATTTTCTATCGATGGTCCAGCCCGGATTTGGCTCGAGAAAGAACCTCCTCGCTCTATAACAACTTGGGATGATCTTGTTTCCAAGTTCATTAACAAATTCTTTCCACCCTCAAAAACAACAAATCTCCGGAATGAAATCTCAAACTTTCAACAACGTTTTGATGAACCATTTCATGAGACGTGGGACCGTTTCAAGGATCTCCTTCGTGCGTGCCCACATCACGGTTTTACGGAATTGCATCAACTTGATACTTTCTACAATTCTTTAAACCCAACCGATCAAGATTCTTTGAATTCCGCCGCCGGTGGTAATCTTTTGGAAAAAAGTACTCAAGATGCGTTGAAAATTATTGAGAACAAATCGAAAGTTCGCACTTCATGAAATAAACCCGTTGTTGCCAAAGTAAGTACGAACACCTCTACCTCCGGTCTTTCACCCGATGTTGCTGCACTCATCGATGCCGTTAAGGCTTTGCTTGTAAAAACACAACCCCTCCTTTAGCTTTCGTTAAAGCGGTTGAAGAGAGTTGTGTTACTTGTGGAGGACCACATCCTTACTATCAGTGTCCTGCCACCAATGGCAACACTTTCCCAGGATATCAAGATAATATCCAAGCGTATGTTTCTGCAGCCGCAGTAAACTATAACCAGGGAAACGCTGGACACCGTCCTCCAAGTGTAGCTCATCAAGTTCGACCACCCGGTTTTCCACCAGTTCACAACAATCAAAACCGGGGAAATAATTACAACCCAGGAAATTCGACTTACCGAGCTCCGATTCCACCAACTCAAGTTGCTCCGTCTAATGAAATGAAAATTAATGAAACAAACATGCAAGCTATGCGAAATCAAATAACTAATATGAAAGCTGAGTTGAAAAACGAATTTCAGGCCACGATGCTGTTTGGATGCATCCTCCTGATCACCCAAACCTTCATCTTCAAAGGAAACAACTTGCGCAGATCTACCAATATTGAATAGTCTTTTCATCCTTGGAGTTTTTGACTTCCTTTTTCTTTCTAGCTTCTTGACTCTATTCTTCAAACTAGTAATCTCCTTTGCTTGAGCAGTCTTTTTGTCTCTAAGTCAAGAACTCTATCAGACAGTTTTGTACAAAGGTCCATCAATTCCTTAAGTTTCAGTCTGTCCTCCCCACTTCCAAGTGTGTTAACTCTTGAGAGAGGTGGGTCATTGGACTGTGTAGGTACATTTTCCTCATTGGCAGCCTCATCTGCTATAGGCTCTGTAGGACCACTGGATTGAGGAATCTCAGTGTCTTTTCTCTGTTTTCTCCTAGATTGTTTCTTCTGAGGTTGTGATGTTGATGGTTGAATGATGGGTGTGTGATGGGGATCAGTTGGCATAGCTGAACCTTCACCCATTTCTTCTTGAGCTTGAACCATCATGGTTGGAAATAAGGGTGTAACTGCTCCAGAGAATCCTTTCCCAACCCTTTTCATATTGCCAAATACCTTCTTTGTGTGAGAGGGTGTAACAAAAATTTCATCATGAGTAGACATATCACCAACTTGTTTATCCAGAAAGACTTGCACAAACCTTGGATACATTAGAAATTTAACACTACTATCCACATTCTTCACCATACTTTCAAAGATATACTTAGAAAAGTTAAATTTCTGGTTTGTGGCTAAGCAGATTATTGCAGAGGCCATAGTGCTACTAAATTTGTTCCATGCAGTAGACTTAGCACTTAGGCATTGCAGAATAGTATGAATCAAAAACTTCCATTGAGGAGAAAAGAAAGCGGTAGAATGTAAGTTTCTGAGAAGGTTTTTCATAAAAAAAATAAATAAAACAAAATATATGGAAAAAAAAAAAAGACAAAACTAACATACAATAAAAAAAAAAAAGAAAATCACTAAAATACAAATAAAAAAAAATAAAAAAATAACAAAATAAAAGATAAAAAAAAAAGAAAAAAAATAAAAAAATAAAGAAAAAAAAATAAAACAATAAAAAAAATAACTAATAAAACACAAAAAAAAAAAAAACAAAAACGAAAATTAAAATAACAAAAATAAAAATAAATGACTAAAAGATACAACACAAAAATAAAAATAACAAAAAATATAAAAAAAAAGAAAATAAAATAAAATAAACAAAATAATGAATGAACAAGGATAAAAAAAATAAAAGCAAAAACAGAAAGATAAAAATAAAAACACAGATAATAATAAAATACACAAAAAAACAAAGAAAAAAAAAAAAGAACAAAAAAAAAATAAGACGAATAAAAAAAAACAAAATAACATCAAAAAAAAAATGAAAATACAAAATAAAAAGAATAAAAAATAAAATACAAATAAAAAAATAAAATAAAATAAATGAAAAACAATAGACAGAAAAACAAAAATAAAAAATAAAAAAAATTAAAACAAGAATAACAAAAAAGATACTAATAAAAATAATACAATGAATAAAAAAAAAAAAAAAAACAAAAACAAAATATAACAAGAACACGACATAAAACAAAAAAAAAAAAACATATAAAAAAAGAACAACCATAAAAAATTAATACAAAAAAACATAAAAAATAAATATAAAAAAGAGAAATAAAGAAATAACAACCAAAAGAAAAAACACAAACAGAAAACGACATAAAAAAAAAAAATAAACAATATGAAAAAAAAAATAAAATACAACAACCACATAAAAATACATACTATAAAATAAAATAAAAAAAATACAGTAAAAAAAAACATAATCAATACAAGATAAAAAACAAAAAACAAATAAACTAAAAAAAAAAAAAAAAATAAACACACAAAAGAAAGAAAATAAAAATGAAAAAAAAATATAAAAACAAAATTAAAAAAGAATCACATAAAATAAAAAAATATAAAAAAAAAAGCAAAACAGGAAACTAAAAAAAAAAAAAAAAATAAAACAAAAAATAAATAAAAAAAAAAAGAAAAAGACAAAATATAAAAAAAAAAGAACATAACCTAAAAAGATAAATAAAAATACAAAAAAATAAAAGAAAAAATATAAAAATATACAAAAATATAATAAAAAAAACGGAAGATATAAACCAAATAAATAAGTATAGAACAAAAATTAAAAAAAACTAGAATCAACACAAAAAAAATAAAAAACGAATATAAAAAAAAAAAAGACTAAAATAAAATATAATAAAAATAAAAGAAAAAATATACAAAAATAAAAAAAAAAATAAATTACAAAAAAGGTAACAAAAAATAAAAAATAATAATAAAAAGAAAGAAATAAAAATACTTAGAAACAACACAAAAGAAAAAAGAAAAAAAAACCGAAATAATAGAAAAAAATAAAAAAAAAGAAAAAAACACCAAACTAAAATAAAAACAAAAGATAAAACTATAAATATTAAATAACACCAATAGATAAGTAAAATGACGACACAATAAGAAAAAAACATAACTAAAGAAAACCATAAACATTAAACGAAAACAATAAATCGAATATACAATAAAAGAAATTAAAAAAAAAAATAAAAAATAATAACACAAAAAAAACAATAAAAAATAATAAAAAAAAACATAAAAAAAAAAGAAAGTGTCATAATAAAAAAAAAATAAATATCTTCTTAGTATGAGAGGGGGTAACATAAATCCTTTTATGATGTGACATATCCCTAACTTGTTTATTCATAAATACTTGTATGAATATTGGATGCATCCAGAATTTTACCATACTATCAACATTCTTCACCATATTATCAAAGATACACTTGGAAAAGTTAAAATTTTGGTTTGTGGCTAAGCAAATTATTGCAGAGGCCATAGTGCTACTAAATTCGTTCCATGCAGTAGTCTTAGCACTTAGGCATTGCAAAATTATATGAATTAAAAACTTCTATTAAGGAGAAAAGAATGCCTTGTAAAATGTAAGCTTTTGAGAAAGTTTTCATACCCCATTAGTGTAAGCTGTTCAAAAATTGCAGTATTTAGCAGACAATCAACACCATTAGCATCTTTCAGTTGAAGATCTCTCCTTATTGTGGATTCAGTTATGATCACCTTCTTCTTATCCACTAGGGCTTGCAATTGTACTTCCTCATTAATCGTTTTTTCTTTGATAGTATCCCAGAACTATTTAACACATGAACAATAGATTGTAGGATTGCCGGTTAAAGCATATTTGATAAGGTTTGCATTCAGAAAATCAACTATCTCCTCAAATCCTTCACTTTCAGTGAGTTTCTTTAAAAACGCAACTAAATTATGAGTATCAGCAAACTTTAGATCTGACATTGTGTTGGGTTTTGATGAAGAATGATAAAATTGAGTTAGGGTTTATGATTAGATAGTATATGAAAGAGTAAAATCGATTGAATGAGTGATTGAAACCCTTAATCAAAGTATTTATGAAAATACCCTCAACAACATTAACGTTCACTAGCAGTTGTAAGTTTATGCCTAACAACACTAACTTTCAACAGCAGTTGTAAGTTTATGCCTAACAGCATTAACTTATACCAGCAGTAGTAAGTTTATGCCTAACAGCATTAACTTTGAATCACCAGCATTAACTCTAATTCCATTCTAATCAGCTTTTCCATCATCAAATTAACATTTTAGCTTACAAAATCTCTCTGTCTGTTTTTGATTTCTCTTAATTCTTTTTACTCACAATTCTCTCTGTCTGTTTTTGATTTCTCTCAATTCTTTTAGCTCACAATTCTATCTGTTTGTTTTTTTATTTCACACATCTCTCTTTCTATTTTTTAAAACACTATATCTCTCAATTCTTTTTCTCACCAATTTACTCTATCTGTTTTTATTTTCACACATATCTCTTTCTATTTTGCAGCTCACTATATCTCTCAATTCTCGCAGTATTAATTATACCAGCAATAGTAAGTATAACTAACAGTATTAACTCAGCAGTATTAAGTATAACTTGCAGCACTAATTATACTTAACAGCAGAAACTTTTAAGTTACAAGTACTTACTCTAATTTCATCCTTAGTAGCTTTTTCATTCCATTCCAACCATCCTTCCATTAATCAAGACTTCTGAGATTAAGCATTCCAATACTTGCAATCAGATATTAAAATCTGCTAACATCAAATGCTTTTGTGAGCAAATCTACAACATTCTGGTATGTATGAATCTTGATCATCTGGATAAGCTTCTTTTCATAAGAATCTCTGATAAAGTGATGCCTAATCTCAATGTGCTTTGTCTTTGAGTGAAAAACAGGGTTCTTAACTATGCAGATAGTACTCTCATTATCAATATGATTCTTAGTCTGCATAAAGTTATATCCATAATCCAGCAATTGATTTTGGATCCAAAGCACCTGTCCATAGCAATTTGAAGCAGCTATATACTCGGCTTCAGTTGTGGAATTAGAAACTACAGTCTGCTTCTTGCATTGCCATGAAATCAGTCTACACCCTAGGAATTGACAACCTCTTGTTGTGGACTTCCTATCTGTCATACCCCCAGACAGGGCCTAGACAGAATACGTGTCTAAGGGCGTGACGTCATAACAATCCGAACACAAAGCAATAAAGAACGACCATTAATCATGGACGTTTGAAAAAGTGTACTCGTTGCATAAAATAAAATTAATTTAAGTTTTACAACCGGTCATAAGAGAGTTAAATGTAGCGAAAGCATAACAAAATTTGACAATGACAACGAGTATGGAAATAGATAAGTCTTGAAATTGGCAAAGTCACATAGCACATAGACTCCATTTAGCATCAAGAATCAAGCCAAGCTAAGCACCTGAGAAAACATGTTTAAAACGTCAACATAATGTTGGTGAATTCATAGGTTTAAGTTAATACAAGAGTGGACCACAAGATTTCAAAACGCATGCAACTACTATAACAGATACAGCATCACATAAAAAGTATTTATTGTTATGCTAAGCTCATGACACCGATGCTAATAAAATAGGACATATCATATCATGCCACATAGTATTTCTGCCCTTAACTGGTGTACCAAACCAAATACCACCACAACGCACATAGACATGACATATATCTGTTTGTTCTTCGCTAAGTGGAACCAAAGCAGATAGGGATAATTAGTCCCAATAGATCTATTTACGCATTCGTGCTCACTTAACCAATCCAATTTGCCATAGGTGACTAACGGTTCATGATAGTTCGGGCAATAGTGGTTTGTAAGCAAACTTAGGCAACACATAAACATGTAAAACTCACGTTAAGAACTTGTGTCCAATTTTAAAAGCAAACAATGTTTCTCACCCCAAAGTATAAAGCATTTGAAAATCGGTAAAACGTGGGGCTATGAACTCACCTTAAGCAAGTGGTGAATCGATAATCAACGAGGAAGAAATAAAGCCGAAAGGTCCTACACGCGACCTAAATAAATGACGCGTCTTAGGTAAACGAAAGATAACCGAAACTTGTACGACACGCTTTCAAGAGAAAAGACATCCATATGTGTTTGTGCTTTAGTTTGTTTAATAAAGTATGACTAAATAAAATTATAAAGTTTTTTGTCAAGTCTTGGCGTTTATCCAAAAATTACTACTTTTAGAAAGTTTCTATTTTAGGAAAGTTTTTAATTTCTATACGTTAATATCGTCCCCTATATTTGTTAAGTTTCTATATTTTCAAAATGCGCTAACTAACCATAATCGCTTAACTTCTAAGTCTGATCCGCTAAGTTTTACCAAACTTACTATTTTTAATAACTTTATCACTTTTCCTAAAATATGTTAATGACGTCTTCAAATGATGTTAATCTATATATATATGTGTTACTATATGTTTATGTCAGCCTCTACACCAACATCTTCATCATCATCTGAAACCCATTGTCCCATAAATAAGTTGATAGAGTTTCATACCAAGCTCTGAGAGCTTGATGCAAACCATAAAGTGCCTTTTCTACTTTTTATACTTTGTCAAGGAAGTCTGGATCTTCAAATCCTAGTGGTTGACAAACATAGACTTCCTCTTCAATCTTACCATAAAGAAAAGCACTCTTGACATCCATCTGATACACCATAAAGTCTTTAAATGAGGCATAGGCTAAGAATAACCTGATTGCTTCAATTCTAGCAACTAGAGCAAAAACCTCATCATAGTCTATTCCTTCTTCTTGTGTGTATCCTTGTACAACCAATCTTGCGTTATTCTTAATCACAATACCTCTTTCATCTTTATTGTTCCTGTATACCCATTTAGTACCAATGGCCCTTTTGCTATTAGGTAAATCCATCAAGGTCCAAACCTGTTATAACTTGAACTGCAGAAGCTCCTCTTGCATAGCTTCTATCCAGCTTTGATCTTTTAATGCTTGGATTACCTTCTTGGGCTCTTCTTATGATAAGAAACATGCAAACAGACAATTCTAAAAGTCTTTATGGTTGGTCCTCTGCTGTACTGAACTAAACATAGCATGTTCAGTCACACTCTTTGTCATCCTTCTAGTTTGAGGTGATGAGATCAAATCTCCAATAATTTGTTCAATTGGATGATCTTTATGAATTTTTGTAGTTGTTAACTTTAGGACTGCCAGCATAAAGTATCTAATATTGTTTCTTGTCTCCTTTGCACCACATCTTCCTTTTCATCTGAATACAACAATATCTTCCCATTCAGGCATAATTAGATCATTTGGACGTACACTGCTTGTTTTGTGATCCACAACATTAATTCTGAGGCTCCAATAGCATTAACAGTTAAACTCACAGCATTAACATTGTTATGATGTTTCCATCTAATCACTAGGTGGTGGTAGTATTAATATTGTTAGTGTGTTACTATTATATCCTTCTCTTTGAAAATTCTAGGCTCCTCTGTACTGAAACCTCACTATCTTTCCTTTCAGATGGATTACACTTTCTTTCTTGATCTTAGCATCCTTTCTTTTCCTCCTACCTTGATGGTTTGAATCCAGCAGCAAGATGAACTCTTTAATCTGAGAGGAACTTGGCTTACACTTCTCCTTCTTAAGCAATCCAAAATGGCCTTAAGATGTTCTTTTATGCTCTTTTTGTCTTATTAATAACTAAGTATGGCATCAATGAAGCAATTACGAATTATCCAAGTACGGCTTGGCAATACTCGGTTCATAAGGTCCATGAATACCGCAGGTGCATTTGTTAGTCTGAATGGCATAATCTGGAACTCATAATGACCATACGAGTTCGGAATGCCACTTTTAAATATCTTGCTCTCGTACTTAAGCTGGTGATTAACCCGGGATTCAGATCTATCTTCGAATAAATACTGGATCCTTGGAGTTAATCAAATAAATTGTTGATCCTCGGGAGTGGATAACGATTCTTCATTGTTAGTTTATTTAACTCACGGTAGTCGATGCACATCCTGAATAACCCATCCTTCTTTTTGACGAACAAGACCGGGGCTCCCCAGGGTGAGGAACTCGGTCTTATGAATCCTTTGTCGAAAACGCTCTGCAGTTGTTCCTTTTTTTTTTTTTTTTTTTTATTTTTCCCACCCACCCCCCCCCCCCCCCCCCCCCCCACCCCATTTTTTTTTTTTTTTTTTTTTTTTTAATTTTTTTTTATTTTTTTTTTTTTTTATTTTTTTTTTTTTTTTTTTTTTTTCTTTCTTTTTTTTTTTTTATTTATGTACAATTCTTTCATTTCAGACGGAGCAATCGCTATGGTGCTCGAGCTACGGGAACGGCTCCTGGAACTCAGATCGATCTAAGAATTCATGGTCGAGTGTGAGGGAAGACATGGCAAATCCTCGGGAAACCACTTCAGGACAATTCTGATGATAGATGTCTTTAAGTTGCTTTTCCTTCTAATTTGTCCTCCTCTTTCTTGGAGGTATATATGTGCAAAAAGGACTTGATCCCTTCGCATGTACTCTGAGCTTTTGATCATGAGATATACTTGTCAACTGATATTTCTCCGTGCTACTTTTCGTTGCCACGCAAACGTCAAAGTTTCCATCCATAGGGAAACTCGAACAAATTTTCATCGCACACGATCACGGCCATGACTCTTTTAACCAGTCCATATCGATAATGACGTGAAACTACCAGATTCTACAGCATTAGATCTATGTGAAATGGATGGTCTAAGAAATTTAAGTACAACCTCGTAAACATAGGTCTATCCCAAACTATTTCCTATCAGCTAATTCGACATCATAACTATTTTCTATTGGAGTTGGGGCGATGTTAATTAGGGAACTAAATGCAGTAGATATAAAGCTTCTATCGGCACCAATGTCGAATAAGATAGATGCATAGTGGTTGTTTAAGAGGAACGTACACATGACGACATTAGAGTCCGGGTTTCCTGATGCATTCCCTCTCTTCTCTGCATTCCCAACTGCATACACCCAGCCTTGTGCATTCCCATTCCCTCCATCCTTATTCTTTAACTTAGGACAATCTCTCTTGAAATACCCTGGTGCTCCACACTCAAAACAACCATTCCCTTTAGGAGCTGCCCCATTTCCCTTCTGACTATTAGCAACATTTATGTTATCGGTACTCCTGCACATATGGGCAAAGTGCCCTACCTTGTTGCACTTGTGGCACTTCTGGGTGCATGGCCATTGTGGTGAAAATGGACTTGGTGCACTTGTGGCAAAGATCCCCCAAAGGGCTTCTTTTCGCCTGTCCATATTTTTGACCTTGGCGACATTTATGCCTCTTTGAAGGGTTGTTGGTTTTTTTTTTTCCCCCCCCCATATTTTTTTTTTTTTTCTTGGTGGACCCATGGTTGTGGGTTCTGATGAATCATCAGTCTTCCTTTTTTGTTGCAGACTGCCTTTTGCGTAGGTGTGGAGGTTTTGATCCATCAAGTCGTTGGCCAAACTAATCAGTCTCATCCAACATCTTGGGTCAGCAGATTTGCGTTCCCATAAATGGTTGTCTGGATGTCCATGATGTACTTGTCAAAATTCTCGTTTTCATTGGCAACAAACTTGGTACATA
The DNA here is from genome assembly GCA_026074375.1 of Tanacetum coccineum. Taxonomy (NCBI): domain Eukaryota; kingdom Viridiplantae; phylum Streptophyta; class Magnoliopsida; order Asterales; family Asteraceae; genus Tanacetum; species Tanacetum coccineum. The sequence continues at coordinate 49,862 of BQNB010018617.1, forward strand.
TCAGGGTTAGCTCTTGGAAACGTTCAGTGTATGCTGGAACATCGTTCCCCTTGACCTTTAGGTTCCACAGCTCGATTTCTAGTTTCTTGATTTCACCCTGCGGACAATACTTGTCCGTCATCTTTTTCTTGAGTACTTCCCAAGTCATTTGCCATATGCCTAAGGACCTAAGGTTCTTCCTCTGACTACTTCCCACCATATCAAAGCAGCACCTAACGAGGTGTAGGTGGCAAACTTCCACCAGATTTTAACTCGCCAACCACTGATATTGAAAACTGACTCCATCTTCTCAATCCACCAAGTCAAACCGACCACACCTTCAGTTCCTTTGAAGTTTAAAGGTTGACATTTCATAAAGTCAGCATAGTAACAGGGGCGTGCAGTTTGCACATTCCTTCGGTCATCCCCGTATGAACTGTGGCTTGCGTCTCCATTGGTGGAGTTTCACTGAAGGGCTTGATCAATCATAGCTTGGACGGATTCCGAGGTCATGTTGTTTGGGTTGGTGTTGTTAGGAGTAGTATTTGGTCCTCGTCTTGTCGTAGGTGCCATGATTCATCTAAATCATAAGAGACAACATGTGAGGTCACAATCATAACAAGGTACATAATAATTAACAGATGTGATGTTAATACAAGAGAGGTATATAGTACAACATAACACATCTATTTCATTCATAACTTAGAAAAAAAATTACATGAAATAGTTTCTGATTACACAAAATATGATGCAAAAGATCTAAGGCTATGCTAGCGGGGAAAAACCCCTAATACTTAACATGCCTGTACAATGACCTAGCAAGATAATAACATAAACTACTAGATGTGATTGTCAGCATCCCTAGAAGCATCCTAATGATCCGGAATCCTAACATCTAGTATGGCTGCCCATAGCTTCCTCTGTGCTCTCGCAGTGCTAACAGCTCGGTATGCATGTCGCCATCTTCGCCTCATGTCACTCATTTCACGGAGGGAGTCTTACCATCTGTCCTGCCGCCTCGGTCAGTCTCCCAAAAGCGCTAGCTATTCCACCTGCTGCATCTGGAAAAGCGCGGTCTTATACGTATCTGTGATGTGTTCTGAATGAGGAGTACCTGAGCAGAAGCTGTGTTCTAATGTACGGGATATAGGTCTGTCTGCATACACATGATCACGGTGGGTCTGAAGTCCTAATAGGGTCACTGACTAATCCTAACGTAGTGAGCCAGACCTCTCGGGAGCATAAGCTCATCTCACCATCCATACTGTTCCTAGAGAGTCATCATATCCCCCATAAGTAAGTCGACCCGCTACGAGTCTCTTACGACTCGCTGTTATATACCGAGACCCTAATATCACTGCGATCCTCTAGTTAAGGCATACAAGTCTTGTGTATCATGCTCGTGGAGACCTCCGCAAACTCTGTGACCCTAGTATTGACCTCTCCACGGTCATAGGTGCTATTTAGGAACTGCCTCTACTGGATCTACCCAAGTATCCCTAATACCGTACCCAACATCTCTAGTCCCCTGTCGCCTCTCTTCAGCATCTATCGTGCTGACAAACCCATAATCTATCCCCCGACCTCTGGTAGGTCTAGTAGTAGAACTCTCTCCGGATCTAATTTCTAGATCCTAGAGTGGCCAACACACCTCTTACGAGGTGGTTGCTCAGGACTCGGGGGCTATCATCCCTACAAATCCCATGTGGTGGTATGTATCTGAGGTTGGTTGTAGTGGAGGTAATGGTAATGCGGCAGTAACTGCATCAATAAGGGCCTTAGTGGATGCTATCTTGAGTGTCTGGATTTGGGTTGGACACCCAGATGATGGTAGTAATGGTGATGGCACAGGTGGTGGTGATGAGAGTGCAGGTAGGGCCGTGTACCTAGCAAGGCGCTCCCCTGCAGAGGGTGGTGATAGTGAGATAGGTGGTGATTATGGTAATGGATGTTGTCATGGCCAGAAAGTTCTCAAAAACTCTGCCTCTGGGTGGAAGGGGATATGGAACTGAGGCCGGGGACGGTACTCAGCCCCACTAGTATGTCGGTAGAGGGTGGTGGTATAGCAGGCTCTGTTCCCTCAGGTGGGGAAACAGGCTCATTAGTAGGTACAACAATAGTAGAGTCAGTCGGAGCTAAGTGCTCCTCCTTCTCCTCATCCTCATCATCGGCGTCATCCTCAGGTAAATCGCCGTCATCGTCATCTCCATTATCTCCCCCATCTATAGGATAGTCAACCGGATCATCCTCTGTCTCATCATCCTCATACTCTTTTGGATCCTCCTCGGGATCTGACTCAGTAATATACCTGGGTGACTCAGCAATAGGTGAATCAACAGGAGGTAATGGCTGCTCCTTAGCTGGGAACACATACTCATCCTCCAATGGTATATACTCGGGGTATACAGGCTCTGGTACGTAATCAGGATCATGTGCATATACGAACATAGGCTCACGCTCATCCTCGTCTTGAGGAACTGGCGGTGTCTGTGGATCCTCTGGGCCTGGTATGTAATCCAGTGATGGTGGGGCTACTGACTGTATAGGGAGTTTGTCGTATCCGTATATGATGACCCGTGGAATGCCTCTCTCAGATACATCCTCATCATCGGCTCCTCAGAAGGCTCAGCCGTAGATGATGCAGAAGACATGACTACTGCAAGAAGCAAAAATTAAAAACTTATATAAGTATTAATTATAAGAGAGATCTGTTTTGTTAGTCTATAAGTTTTATTAATTAAGAGTGGTCTCTAGTTATATCTTAAGACTCTATATGTACTATACGTAATGTAATTTATATACGTATGCCAATCATGTAAGCATATATCCTAGATGCAAACAAGTAATGTAGGTATATCCCGTGCAAATCCCATTTGTGAAAATAGCGTTTGAAAATGGTTATAGTCCAGACAAAAACTTTTGACTGGTTCTCTATAACCTTGGCATTGGTCCCAATCTGTTAAACACCCCCAAATCTTGTCGCAGCAGCATGTTAAATATCGAGGGCGTTCCTTCATAGATCAATAGCCAAGATATGAGCAACGACCACAAAAAGAGTCGTCGTGTGTGTGTGGTTCGGCCAAACTAAGCCACAAGGACCATGGTTCATATTTTTTTTTTGAGTCTTGGTTCATTATACTTGTCTAAATTTTGAATTTCAAGTCAAATGGAGTCAAAGTGTGCAAGTAAACACATGGTTTTGTCAAACTTGAGAAATGGTGCATGAGAAGGACTCTCTCATGTGTCACTTTCATACACATGCATGGGATTTTCAAGAAAAGATGTCATTTAATTAATTTCAAGGCTTATGTTTGCATTTGGCTTGAGTTTAGGCGTCCACAATATATCAAGAGGGGAGGGGGAACGAAATTTTTAACTTTAGAATACGAGATGAACGATAACTAAAGTTTACACGAAAAGATTTTGAGTTTTCGGGGTTCCGTTTGGTCAAAAACGCGAAAAACGCAATTTAAAAGATAAAACCCTAAAATTAATATCGGAAGTGATTAAAAATCACGAAACACTTAGAAAAGTTAAAATATCTCATATAAGGCCTAAATTTATTAATAACCGATGTCGGGACGCGCCCGATGATGTTTTTCAGATTTACGCGGTTTGACTTCCCGGTAAACTGTCAGATTCAAACGTAACGTATAAAAGTCAAAGATAATAATCGGAAAGGTTTAAAATATTGACCTGAAATTTACGGGGTGTGACACTATCTAAGCTTGCTCATGCATAGTCACTGTCAGTATATGCCACCAAATCAAAAGGTGAATCCTTGGGATACCAAAGGCCCAATTTAGGTTGACCTTTTAAGTATCTAAAAATTCTTTTCACAGCATGAAGATGTGACATTTTTGGGTTGACTTGGTATCTTGCACAGGCACACACTGCAAACATAATATCAGGTCTTGAAGAAGTAAGATACATCAATGAACCAATCATTGATCTATATAAATGAACATCCACTTCTTCACCATCTTCATCCTTGAGCAAAGGCTTTTGAGTTTCCATAGGTGTGCTTGCTGTCTTGACATCAGTAAAACCAAATTTCTTCAAAATCTCAGTCACATACTTGTCTTGACTGATAAAAATCTCATCCTCCTTCTGCTTTACTTGCAGTCTTAAGAAGAATGTGAGTTCACCCATAGAACTCATTTGAAACTTCTTATGCATCATCTTCTCAAACTCTGTGCATAATGACTTCTTTGTAGAGCCAAATATGATATCATCTACATATACTTGAACTAACAGAATATCACCTTGGTCCCTCTTAATAAACAAACTTTTGTCTATTTATCCTCTCTGAAACCCATTTTCCAACAAATAAGTGGACAAGGTCTCATACAAGCTCTGGGAGCTTAATGCAAACCATAAAGAGCTTTTTCTACTTTGTAAACTCTGTCAAGGAAGTCTGGATCTTCAAATCCTGGTGGTTGACAAACATAGACTTCCTCTTCAATCTTACCATACAGAAAAGCACTCTTGACATCCATTTGGTACACCATAAAGTCTTTAAATGAGGCATAGGCTAAGAATAGCCTAATTGCTTCAATTCTGGTAACAGGAGCAAAAACCTCATCATAGTCTATTCCTTTTTCTTGTGTGTATCCTTGTGCAACCAATCTTGCTTTATTCTTAATCACAATACCTCTTTCATCCTTTTTGTTCCTGTAAACCCATTTAGTCCCAATAGCCCTTTTTCCATATGGTAAATCCACCAGAGTCCAAACCTTTTGTAATTTAAATTGCAGTAGCTCATCCTGCATAGCTTCTATCCAGCTTGGATCCTTTAATGCATGAATTACCCTTTTGGGTTCCTCTTGTGATAAAAAAACAAGCAAACAAGGAGTTTTGAAAGTCTTTATGGTTTATTCTTTGCTGAACTAAACTAAACAAACCATGTTCTTCCAAATTATTTGTCATTCTTCTTGTTTGAGGTGTTGAATGCAAGTCTCTAATAATTTGTTCAACTGGATGATCTTTGTGTATTCTTATAGTTATAATAGGATTGACAGGCATAAATGCATCTAAATTATTCATATCAGCCTCTACACCAACATCTTCATCATCATATGAATAAACAATATCTTCCAATTCAGGCATATTTGGATCATCTGGAAGTTCAATTCTTGATTTTGGATCAACAGTATTAACTTCTATGTCAGCAGCATTAACAGTTGAACAAACAGCATTAACATTGTTAGTGTTGTTTCCATCACTAGCAGTATTAATATTGTTAGTGCTGCTAATATAATCATCCTTCTCTTGATTAATTCTTGGCTCCTTTGTACTTGGAACCTCACTATCTTTCCCTTCAGTTTGATTTCCACTTTCATTCCCTGGATCTTCAGCATCCTTCTTTTCCTCTTCCCCTGATGGTTTGAATCCAGCATCAGGAGAACTCTTTGAATCTTGAGAGAATAGTGGATCAGCAGGCCACATTGGTAGTAGAATGTAATCTTTGCCAGGTATTGTCTCCATTCTAGCTTTACCTGCATCATTATATGCTTTTGTACCTGCATTACCATTAGATTGATTCCCTGCAACAACTAGCTTATAGTTCATTGACTTTGTTAGTGCATCAATATCAAAAAGCCAATTTGGTCCACTTCCTATAATATTATGTGTATTCTCACTAAACTAAACATGCAGGTTCTCTTTAACTAAACTAGTTCTATTGTTGATTACTCTGAATACTTTGCTATTGGTAGAGTATCCTATAAAGAACCCTTCATCATCCTTTCCATCAAATTTACCTAGGTGATCTATGGTATTAAGGATTGTAATAGGACACTCAAATGGTCTCATGAAGCTTAAGGCATGTTTTCTACCTAGAAAAAGTTCATAAGGGGTCTTGTTTTGAGGCTTGATAACTAACACCTTATTTTGGACATAACAAGCAGTATTAACTGTTTCAGCCCAGAAAGTTGTTGGCAATTTTAAATCAGCTGGCATAGTCCTAGCAGCCTTTATTAGTGTCCTATTTTTCCTTTCTGCTACTCCATTTTGTTGTGGAGTCCTAGCAACACTAAATTCCCTCTTAATACCCTTCATTTCACAGAACTGATTCATGACCTTATTCTTAAATTCAGTCCCATTGTCACATCTAATCACTTTCACCTTAAGGTCTATTAGATTTTCTATGCTCGTTATAAATGTTTTAAGGATTTCAAAAGTTGCATCCTTAGTGGCTAAAAAGAAAACCCAACTAAACCTACTAAAATCATATGTAACAACTAGGCAGTATATCTTTTTCATTAAACTCTTTACAAATGTAAGGCCAAACAAATCCATGTGCAACATTTGTAATGGTTGGCTGATTGAACTGACTGTTTTGGTCTTACAAGAAGCTATGTGATGCTTTCCCTTCTGACAAACAACACATATTTGATTAATTTCAAAAATTTTTGAAGGTAAACCTCTTACAAGGCTTCCCCTTACTAGTTTATTCATTGTTTTGAAATTTACATGTCCAAGCCTCCTATGCCAAAGGTTAGATCTATCTGGTGTGGCTTTTGCAAAGAGATAAGTGAGACCTCCTTAAGGAACAACATTCTTTAAGTCAATATTGTACATGTTATCCTTTCTAGGAACTTTAAGCAAAACATGACTTTCATCAGTTAACTTAAAGTCTGGAGACAGAACAACACATTCAGTATCAGTAAAAAGAACACTATTCTTCTTGCCACACATTTGTGAGACACTGAAGAGGTTAAACTTTAGTTCCTTTACAAAATACACATCTTCAAAATCTAATTTACTAGTTCTTATTTTACTTATCCCAGTAATTTTCCCTTCTTTAGAATTACCTCCAAAGGCAACAAATCCTCCATCAATTTCTTCATAATATATAAGATAAGATTTGTTTCCTGTCATGTGCCTAGAGCATCCACTGTCAATCACTCCTTTATTCTTCAAATCTTGATGTGGATTGCCCTGCACATAATGGTAGGAAAATTAGTTTCTTTTGGGACCCAAGCCATTACTGACTTGGATCTGCCTTGTGCATCAATATAGTCAAATCTTTTAAAGGACATTGATGCACCATTGTTTTTGGAGACATGGTCTAAAACTTTATGTTTTGGTCTCCAAACCCAACATGTTGATGCCTTAACAGCATTTCCCTTGTTTCTCTTAACAACACTAAGAACTACTTTTGGCCTAGCAGTATTAACCCTTGTTCCCTTAACAATATTAACATTTTTAGTGAAATTACTATTATTAGCTGTTGTTATTTTGTTAAAAGGCCTTCTAGTAGTTGAATATGCATTATTAATAACATTTTTCATGGGTCTTGCATTATTCACTGCTGTTCTTGATTGAACAGTATTAACTGAAATTGGGCTAGACCTAGTTAAGACTGTTCTTGAAACCATGTTCCTTTTTGGACTGGGGTGAGTTAATTTAGAGAAATTCTATTTGTTCACCCTTTGAACATTAGTCCAAACTGGTTTTGCAAATCTTCCATTATTATACCAGTTATTGCAATCATTCTTCAAACGATCAAAACTACCACACACATGACAAGCTTTGTGGAACATCTCAAAATCACTCCCTAAGTTTTGAGACATCTGTTGATTTTAGTTTCTCTTGTTCCCTATAGGACTAGGTGTGTTTTGCTGATTTTTATCAACTGATGTTTTCCCAGGAGATTTTACTTGCTTAGTAGACTTAACAAAGTTTATCTTAGCAAAACTAGGTTTATTAAATATCTCAACTGTTTTAACCTTAGGCACATTTTCTTCAACACTATCAGATACTCAATCCTCAATAATTGGGGCTCCATTTTCTTTCCTAGAAGTCTCAGGTTCATTAGTCTCAACAGTAGGCTTTTCAACTACAGACCCACTAACAGGCTCATTCACATCAACAAAATCATCTAGACTAGGATAAACTAAATCAGATTTTGGTGGCATAAAATTCCCAGTATAGGGAGGTGGGACAACATTATACCCTAATCCTGTTTTACACTTATCCATTATTTGACTGTTTAAAAGTTTACTTAGGCTTTTTGATGAATTTTCAAATTTTTATACTGTAAGTTGAACCTCATCTTTTTCTTTTGTAGTCAACTCTAACTTCCTTTTAAGCCCTGTAAGATCAAAATCTCTTAAATAGATTTCACATTTTAAGAGTTTTATGTCTTCCTCATACACAGACTCATTTTTCTTAAAGACTAACAGTCTAGCTTCTACGGATTCTAAACCAGTTTTATAAGAGACAGCACTTATCCTAGCTGTTCTTAAGTCTTTAACTAGTTGTTCATTTTGTTCTTTTAGATTTTTTACAAATTCTAAGCAAGATGAACAACAATTTGAGTCATTAGATACCTCAAAGTTTGTAGAAGAAATTGAACTTGTTAAAGAATAAGCCATAAGAGCAAAACTAGTTGGACCTTAATCTGCTTGGTCACTCCAATCATAGCCAAAGCCATTACACTGAGACACTACGGCATTTGAAGTAGTTTCCTCAACTGGCACAGTCCTTCTGGTAGGCTCCTTGTTTCTGTTGTCTTGATTCCTGGCTGCCCTGCACTCCCTTGCAAAGTGTCATCTCTTATGACAGTTGAAACACTCCACCTTAGACTTGTCAAAACCAATTCTTTCTTTGTTTGCCATGTGCAGCTTCCTTCTAGTATTCTTCAGGAATCTTCTTGCCCTTATAGTCAGCATAGCAATGTTCTACCTCAAATCCATCTCTTCTAGATCATCAGGATTGATTTGTTATAGATCTTCATTATCTAGTTGTGGAATACTTAGTTGGCTAGCAAAGAAGGAATAAATCACAGCATCACTCAAATTTTTAACAGTTGCTGAGCTATTAGCAACACCCTGAGTGCTAGCAGTATTAACACCCTGAGCAGTATTAACTGCTCTAGTTGTCTTGCTAGTGCTGCTAGAGGACAGAAAGGCTACATTGTGTCAGTTTGTGGTTGAGCTACATGTCCCCTTGACCTCTGATTCATAAGCCTTCAGGTTGTTAAAGAGATCATCTAAACTTAATGTCTTAATCTCTGGTTTGTTCCTCCATACAATAGTATGCATAGTCTATTCTTGTGACAAACTTCTTAAGAACTTCTGATTGATGTCTTCTTGAGGGATGACTTCACCATGCATCTCTAGTTGACTAATTAGCTTTTGAAGCCTTTCATATGTTTGCTCAATCACTTCTATGCTGGATGCAGCAAAGTTTTCATACTACTGCTTTAGAAGATTTTTCTGAGTTTTCTTTATAGCAGTATTACCTCCAAATTTGTTCTCAATAGCCTGCATCAGTTTTTTTGCATCCTTGTATGAGTTAAACTTTAACTGATGCTCATTAGGTAAGGCCATAAACAAAGTGCTTCTTACCTTCAACTCTGCCCTTCTTTGTGCCTTCTCTTCAACACTTGTAGGAGGGATAACAGTCTCATTGCCATCAACAGTCTTTGTTACTATTGGTGCATTACCATTTTCTACGATCTCCCATAGAATGTAATCAATGCACTGTAGGTACTGCTCCATCCTCATCTTCTAGAGATCATACTCACCAGGTTGGATTATGGGTAGCTTAATGGTTTGAGAAATTAGATCTTGTGTGTAGTAAAGTTTCTTTTTATTCAAAGCTTCTCATAAGCTCTGATACCACTTGTTGATCCCAATAGAATAGATCTTGCTTAGCTTGTATAAGCCTAAGATGTATTGGATAAATTCAAAACAACTATGATAGAAACTTTGATTGTAAATATCAAAGACTATGCGGAATCTAGTCAATGATACTAAGAAGAATTTCAATGAAACAATAATGAGTAAGATCAATAAAAAATAGTTTACCAAACTTTCAGCCTCAATATAATACTAACACTCTTAATAGCGTTAGGTTTACAAAACTTTAAAGCTACGAATAGATTGACAGAACAATGAAAAAGATATCAATCTCTATGCCCTAGGACTTCCTTTTATACACCAAGGAGTCCTAACTGGCTTACAATATTTTCCTAAGTTATCATGATCTTCTAAACAAATAACTTATACGTATCTTTTACAAAAATATCTCATACATATCACATAAGCAATCTTTATCTTCAATCAATCTTTATCCATTAGCAGTTGTAACTCTGTCAGCAGTTGTAACTTTGTTAGCAGTTGTAACTTTGTATCAGCAGCATTAACTCTGAACACTAGCAGTAGTAACTACTTAGAATATTTTCTTCATTCTCCACCAGCAGTACTAACTTTACTCTAGCAGTACAAACTTTACTCTAGCAGTACTAACATATACTAGCAGTTCTAAGTTACACTAGCAGTACTAAGTTTATACTGGCAGTACTAACTACTTAGCGTATTTTTCACAATCTTTTTTCTAGCAGTAGTAACACAAACCTTTCTTCTTGAGCAGCACTAACTTTGATAAGAGCAGCAGTAATTCCAAACATCCTTATGAAGCTTTTAATCTCAACAAGGGCGTTGTACTGTCTGGTTCATTTCCTCTCGCCATGCGGAATCCTTAGAAACTGGACTATAATGATCTAACATTTGGATTAAACTTCTGACTATTTGTTCATCCACACCGTCACTTATGTCCTTATCAATAAAAGCATCTGTCCGATTTCTAACTTCATTTTGAGTGTCAAAAAAATATAGTTGTGCAAATTTTGGTTGAGTTCCTTCTTTAGGAATCAGGGACCCCATTCGATGATAGCTTTGTCCATTTATTCTAAACATATATGGTGCCCTGCCTGTATTAATTGAATGATCTGTTTTGGCACCGAACGACGTGAAGCAGAACATGCTATTTTAAACTCTAATTTGATCTCGGAATTTTAATGTTCCATGATGAGTATAGTTGAGCAGGTTGTTTAATGGCGGTGGTGTATCATTGAAATTGAGGAGTAGCACTTTACCTCATTGACAGCAAAGTGAGAAGGTTGGATTTACATTCATTTTTACTTTTCTTCTCTCTCTTCGTACCACATGGTAGCATGGCAGTTACGACATTCTTGCGAAGGGGGCCCAATATTATGGTAAGTGACAGGTACACCTTGAAAAATATACAGTTATGTTTATAAAGAATGGCATCATCGACGGGAATTTATAGTTAGCAAATTTACAATGTTGTTCATTTAAAAAAAATCATAGCAACATCTTAGATAGGATGCGTGTGTTGGGTCAGTATAATTCGGCGGCAAATTAACTCAATGATATGGTCCATGTAGGATACTTTTGCTTAATGGCCTTAAGTATTTAATCAAATATAACTGCTTGATAAATGTTTCATGACCCAAGAGTATTAGTGTCGTGAAAAATTACCTGCAGAGGTGAATGCAGCTTTTTTGGTAGATTTTAGCTCTACGTAGATGCAATGGGCCTGAAATACCAACCATAGCGAAGGATTTAGACTTTATGTAACAAACTCTTGGGCGAAATGATAATATTTTGTTAAACAAATCTAATTTGGTTGAAATTGCGTACAATGCGCACCTGTTGATCTCCTTCTTAGGTGGGTAGATGCATACTTGGAGGTTGAAGGTCATGCCATTTGGTTTATATCGATTCTACTACTATCTGGTAGTGGCAATGGAGCTATTCCGGTGCCTTTTAATTTAACAATACTTTCTTTCAATATAAGTTTTTGCCCTTAATTTGTTAATTATCCATTGAAGCAAAGGGTGGTCGTGTATGTTTACCTGAGCAACCCGCAGCTGCTTGTGTTAATTTAAGTCCACAGTAGCTCTGCACTCTTCCATCATGTCTGATAGTTGTATTTGAATGAATCCTTACATAATTTTGGAGCAAGTCTGTGAAAGATGGAGTAGGTCTGTGTTTGTTGTGTGAATCTGGAACATACACACACATATGAGTATAATGATAGTTATGATTTAAAGGTATGAAAAGTTATTCACGTCAAGTGTACCTCTATTCATACTTGCATATGGATTCTGATTCACTATTACTGTATATCAGGATGGAGACATGATGTTAGAAATTGAGAAGATATAGGGTACATATATTGAATAGACAACCTTTTGGAATACCTTGGAGTTACTGATATATCTAGAGTCATAATAAATAAGCAATAGAGGTGGACAGCAATAACAGTAATGGGAAGGTACTGCCTCTTTTCTTTATTCAACTTTTGTAGCGTCATAGCAGATAAATGCAGACTAAATATGATGGAATTGTACCTAGGTTTCACCATTTGGTAGATTGTTGCGTCATCACAACAATGCGTCAGCCGATTCCATTCCATTTTTGGCTTTCTTCGGAAAATGTTGGCCAAAAATGAAGGAGGGGCAGCTAATTGTGATTGGTTTATTGGGAACATTGATACTGACATTGGCATGTGATTCGTTATTATGCATGTTCAGATAAACATTTGAATGTGGGCTGAAACAAAGTCATAAAGCATGAAACAAAGGATGAGTGTCTTAAGAACAATGGCAAGGCATGACTCTATTTCTTTTACTTGGACTATGTGTTAGGTCTTGTTTATCTTGAATCATACATATTGTTCATGAAAGCTTAGAGAGAATAGTAGAGGAGGGCAAGTATTCAAAATTCAAATGTTATTAAAATGGAGGGAAAGGGAAAATGTTTATTACAAGGCATCACCCCCTAATGATGATTAGAAGGGGTATTTATAGGAGAAGGAAGGAGGCTTCCCTTCCTTTATTTTTCACTTCTAGTCCCTATTCTTTGGCAATTATGCTATTTCTTACTTTTAGCATAATATACCTTATTACAAACTACTTTATTCCAAACAAAATAAAGACTAATGACTAAATATAATTAAACCACATAATTGACACTTTTTATGAACCTAACAATCTCCCCTTAAGGGTTGATTATTCTGGGCGTTCCCTTCATGGTCCAAGTGGTCTTCCATTCACATACATCTCCCATCTTCTCATCTGGTTGCGATACTTCAATCTCACTTTAGTTTCTTCTGCAAACAATTTCAGATACTTAACGTCATCTTTGATGAGATCTCTTTGTATATAGCCATACTTAACATCATTATTGTAACTCTTTAGACCTTCTAATACTCTGGTTAGTGTTGCATCACAAAACTTATGAATCTCTGAATGTATCATCACCCTTTTCTCTTTCTTGCTATTCTTGTATATTATTTCATGCACGGGCTCATAGATGATGGAGAACATTTTGTGCTTTTCAATTCCTGGAAAAGATATTGTTGGTGCAGTAAGATTAACTTTGTATTGATAACTTTCTATTCCAAGTTGAAAGTCATGCATTTTTTCTTATATCACTGAACTTCTGATGAAAACTGATAAAGACCACAGCAGACCTGTTTCTGCATAATCAGGTACCTTTCCATTCATGATCAGCAA